>WSXT02073797.1:0-12212 GCA_011762715.2 Neuroterus valhalla
TCAAACTTGCGAGCGAAGCGAGCTGCGCGCGGAGCGCGCGATGAGAATGTGCCCGCGAAGCGGGCAGATTTTTTTTGTATTGTATTGTTAAAGTCATTTTTTTTCTCTAAAAAATTTAACTGTCTTGAAAATCCGTCTTGACTGGTTTGAAATTTCAACAATTTGGTTCGGAGTGCAATTGTTTCTGATCAGATTTCATCCTTTAAGTTTCAAGACTTAATATTATTTGGTCCGAAGATGCATCTTTATAAGTTCAAAAATTTACCTATCGTGTAGTAAAAGTTGTGTTTTCAGGTAGAATATTCCTCTTGTGATACAAAATATTTTTTTGTCACTCAAAGTAGTGTATTGCCAACCAAACTCATAAGAAACGCGAAAAATTGCAGAATAAACGTACATTCCGTGTTGATGGACGGCCCTTTGGCAAAAATCACAAACAGTCACCCATCCGAGTGTCACTCGCCCCTTCTCATGCTTAACCTTCGAGATCTTGAGTAATCGAGTACCACCACCCAGCTAATGTCGTCGATTTGAAATGAAAAATATATTTTTAATATTTTAACATATAAAGAATTTCCTACCTTCACCCATGTATCCATAACCAGTAACGGTACATCTTTTTCCCGCTGTATGGCTAACACCTCTCGCAGGTAGACAAACCAAACAGACACCATCTTTAAGTTCAGCTTGGCCATGTAGTTTCAGCAAAGCAATATCGTTGTCCAAAGTTTGACTATTGTGATTGTGATGAATATACGTTGTTGCAACTCTTAAAGTTTGTGCACCAGGGCTACCATATTTTCTTGTTAAATCGTGGTCGCCAACTCGGACGTAAATCGCGTCACCTGACCGAACGATACTAAAAGAAAATAAATAAGTTAGTCAAGCTTTTAGTGTTATATTATTTATGCTGGTTAAATTGTGTAGTTGTAATATTTCTCAGATGGTATATGAAAAACATTTCAAGTTTTAGGGTTCCGAAGCCCCGAGCAGAATTGTTATACTTCTGGTCGACCAGATGTGGATGGACACCCTCAAGTGTCAATTGAAATTGCGAGAAACAACATAAAATCCAAAAGAGGGAGGTTATTTGAAAAGGCAACCTCCAAACCTCCTTCCTGCTATTTTCTATTTTTGTCAACTATTCAATAAAATAGAATAACATTCGACATATCCATCAACGTTTCGGTGCTCACTCAACACCCTTATTAATGTAAGAAATCACTTAGGGTTTCCAAACCCATGAGGAATTTATGTGTTGTTTTTTTGAATTCCAATAGATACTTGAAGGTGTAATCCGAGATTCGGTCTTAGATTCTTAGTTTTTAATCTCCAGTAATTGGAGACACGTAACAATAATCTTGATGAAGAGAGAATTCAAGAATCAGGTCATTGAATATTTTAACCTATAAAAATGTTTTCTTACTTGAAGCAACATGAAATTGTTTCCCTTTCATGCAAATGTTTTAATCAAAATCATATCATTTTCAACGTTTTCAAAATCCTAGAGGTCTATTTTTATTACTATTTATTTATACCCAAATTTGTTAGTTTGGAAAAATTCATCCAATCACTTTGAATGCTACTTGAATCAATCTTTTCGGTATAAAGATGATATTTTCGGTTGAGGATCAAACTAGATATTTAGTTGAAATTTTGACTCTTGTTTAAATTTCATTCTTTTATAAAGTTCCATAATTTTAGTCGAAAATCTATTTTTTTGGTCAAAAATTTATGTATTTTGTTAAAAATTTGTCGTTCTGGTAGAAAGTTAATCTTTTTGGTTGAAAATTCATCTTTTTTGAGGAGGATGAAACTTTTTCGTTGTAAATTAATTTTTTTGTAAGAATATTATATTTGAATGTTAAAATCGAAGTATTCTACAGGCTCTTCGTCTTTTGGCTTCAATATTCAACAAGTTCTCTCAAAATTCGTTTTTTAACATTCATCCTCTAGGTCAATTTTTTTTTTTTTTGCTGTAAGTATAACTATTTAGTTGAAGATTCATCTTTCTTTGCTGAGAGATCTGATCCTTGTTTGGAAGCTCAATTAGTTTGTTAAAGATTGACTTCTTCTTATGATTCACCTTTCTATTTGAAATTCCGACCATCTGTTCAAAGATTCATTTACTTGGTTCATTTGTCTTTTTGGGAGGAATTTTTTTAATAGTTTTTTCAAAATTATTGTTCCTTATTTTTCTTCTTGATCATATTCTCATTCAGCTTTATCTCATTATTATATTGACTTTTCTCGTTGAAAATTTAAATATGTGGTTAGAAATTCATCTTCCTTGGTTGTGAATTCATTTCTTTGAGATTAACCTCTTGTGATGCAAATTGGATCATTTGGTTTAAAGATTTGTTCTTTATTAGTTAAAAAGTCACATTTCACCTCGTTGGTTGAAACTTCAACTATTTGGTTAAATATTTGTTTTTTATTGAGTTGAAAATTAATCTTCTGATCTGCAAATCCAACTTTTCTATTTTTTGTTGAATATTTAGTTTTTTTATCTGAAAAGTCAATTATCCAATTTATAAATGGATCATTTATAGGTTGGAAATTCAACTATTTGGTTTTATGTCGAATTCTGTAGTTGATTTCTCGATTGTTGTTGAAGATTCTTCAGTTTGGTTCAAGCTTTATCTTTTTGATTGATAATCCAATTTTGGATCTTGTTGGATTGCAGGTTTTACCTTTCCTAGTTAGAAATTACATTTTTCGTTGAAGATTTATTTTGTCGGTTTAAAAATGCAACTGTCTTCTAAAAAATTTAATTGTTAGCCTTTGAAATTTAACAACTTATTTTAAAATTCGTCTTTTAGAACAATAAACTTCTAGGTAGCAACTTCATTTTTTTTTTGGTCGGAAGTATATCCATTTTGTTAAAAATTCATCCTCTTTTGTTGAAAAATCAACTAATTAGTTGATAGTTGAATTAGTTCTTCGAAAATTCATTTATTTTCAAGATTAACCTTTCTGGTTGCAAAATTCAACTATCTGGTCGAAAATCAATTTATCTTGTTAGTATCTTTATGTGGAATATTAGTCTTCTTGATAGGAAATTCATTTTTTCCCATTAGAATGCGAAATATTCGGCCCGAAATTTATTTTTCCTGATTGCAAATTCAACTACTTGGTTGTAAAAATAAATATCTCAAGAACCATTTTCGATGAAGTCATATTTTTATGCCAAAAATCCAACTGTTTTCTAAAAAATTAAACTTTTCGGTCAAAAAACTCAACTATCTTCTAAGAAATTCTTCCTTTTGAAATTCAAATTCTATCATTCCTGGTTGAGGATGTCCTTTTTTGTTAAAAATTCAACTTGTCGGTTTGGAAGTTCAACTGTCTTCTAAAAAATTCTTTCTTTGGCTTTAAATTTCGACTATTTGGGCAAAAATCAACTTATTTTCCTAAGAGGATAATAATCAAAAAGTTGTTTGCAATAAAAACTCCTTCTTCACATCTCAAAAGAAACTAAACGGGCGCAAAGCGCGCGATTTGAGGTGCATGTTTCTGAAGATTTTATAAAAACCTACTTTGTGACGCAATGTGCAGCTGTTAGAACCCATTGTGTCCCAATTAAAGCACCTCCACAAAGATACTGATTAAGCGAGTTGATAAGGGCAACCTGCCAGCACCATTCGTTGGCATCTGCATCATCACCACCCACAACTCTTGCTCCTCGATCGAAACTTCGAGCTTCCACTGGAGCACGAGAAGTTCCTTTCACTCCACAAACGTATTTGCTGTATACAGGACTTTTTGTTGAACTTGGTAGAACAGTTGTCGTTTCGACTGAAACAAAAATATTAATCAATTAATCGCTATTGGTAAGCCAGGGTGGCGACTTGAGCGGAATTGACCAGGAATTTGTTTCAATATTTTCTTGACTCAACCTAGACAATCAAAAATTTACGGCAAAAATGCGAGAAATGACCGCTTTCTTTCTATGAATTGAAAAGATATCTCATCATTCGATTTGGAGAATGTAAGGTTCCTTTAGTCTGATTCTGAGAATTTTTAAATATATCTATATACTTTATGGGAACAAGAATTTAAATTTTTTCTGTTAAAAAGAAACCTTTTACAAATTTATTGCTTTCTGAGATTTTTTTAGTTGACCGAAAATTGTATAATAGAATTGATGATAGCCTAAACATACGGGACGAATCATTTTCTCAGTCTAAAAAAGAAAAAGTATTATTTTTTCATGTTTTCTTTGCTTTCTCCTTATTCATCTGATGTGAGACAGGGAGGTCGAATACTTCAAGTATTCAAATTGAGAAAAGAGGAAATTCAGAAAATTGCTCTTCCAATTTGAAATTCGTCAAAATTTGAAAGTCTCTCTTTATAATTTTAAATGAAGAAAGTACCTCAAACAGTTTTTAGAGTAGGATGAGTATAGTATTTCGAATGAGAAATATTTCTAAATTATAATAGCAAACTTGTTCACATTGCTCATTGCGAATTCATCCTGCTTTAGTTAAAAAATCAACTACTTGGTTGAAAATTAAATTATTCTGTTGGAAATTACACTATTTCGTTGAAGGTGCATTACTTAGCAGCTGATGGGTTTGTAAAATCACCTCTGATTGGAAATGTGACTACTCTGTTGAAAATCAATTTATCTGTTTTTGATGAAGATTCAAGTATTTAGTTGAACATCGATTTTTTAATTTAAAAATTAAACTATTTATTTCAGAATTTATTTCCTTTGTTGAAAATTCACCTCTTTTGTAGAAAATTAATCTTTATGATTGAAAATTCACCTTCTTCGCATAAAGTACATTTATTCCAGTTGAAGATTCATCATTTTACCTGAGAATCAGTTTGGTTCAAAATTGATTTCTCTAACTGGAAATTCAACTGTTTTATCCTTAGTGGAAAATGATCTTTTCTAGTTCAAAATTCAACTCTTTGGATAAATATTCGTCTTTATGGATTGATTAATTAGTTCGTTGAAAATTCACATATTTTGTTGAAAAATTGATTTTTGGTATAAAATTATCTTTTTCTCCGAAAGGCACTCTACTGGTTTGAATTTCAAATTCAATTATTTTGCTGAAAACTCTTATATTGTTGAAAAATTGGATTTTTTTTGTATGGAATTATCTTTTTCTCCGAAAGATACTTTTCTTGTTGGCAAGTTCTTTTTTGCGGTTAAGAATCCAAGTAAACAGTTGAATATTTTCCATATCAGTCGATAATTCTTCTTCTAAAATTAATTTTTAAGCCAAAAATGTTACTTTTATATTTTTTGGTTAAAAACTAATTTTGGTCTCATCATTTCAGGTGAAAATCATCTTGCTGGTTCAAAATTCAACTGCTTCAGTTAAACATTTACAGTTTCATTTGAAGATTCATCATTTTGCTTCGAAATCGATTTTTTTAAAGTTAGTTTTTTAGAAACAAACTTATTTTTTTGGTTATAAGTGATTTTTTCGACTGACAATTGAACTTATTCCAAATGAAAATTCCATAGTTGAAGTTCAGAATACATTTGTTTGGTTAAATTCAGAATTTGGGTGTTAAAATTTTGATTGAAAATAATTGATCTTTTTTGCTAAAAATTAATTCATCTGTTTAAAAATTCAACTTTTTCAGTTGATGATTCTTTGTTTTACTTAAAAACTCTTATTTTTGGTATGAAATTGGGTTTTCAAACTAAAAATGTTGCTGTTCCATTTTTGGTTAGGAAAAATAATTTTTTCTGTTCAAAATTCAACTATTTTGTTAAAACATTGTATTTTTTGGTAGAAAATTAATCTCTCAATTGGAAAATTCATCACTTTAGGTGAAAAATGAACTATCTAGTCATAAATCCATATTCCTCATCGCAAATTGATTTTTTAATTGTAAGTTTAACTGTTCCAACTGTTGTCAAAAAATTATATTTTTGCGTGGGAAATTCGAGTATTTTTCTCAAAATTAATTTATTTTGCAATCCTTGATCTGTTTTGTTAAAGGATGTTTAGAACCAAATCACCACCCTGTAAGCCCATAATCAAGAATGAAAAAAAAATTCAAAATTATCAGGTTGGCCACTGGACAGAAGACCTGGGAAATAGGATGACCCAAAGGCACATGGTTGAAACTTTTCTTGAAATTCTTTCTACTGAGGAATTAAATAAAAATTTTTGTGGAAAAAGTACCGCCTTTCTACCGCTACGCTAAAGTTTCATTCAACCCAAAAAGACGAATCTTCAACCAAAAAGTTGAATGTCAAAATAGAAAAGGATGAGTTTTTAACAAAATCCATGAATTTTCAGCCAGACAATTAAATTTCTAATCTTTAGAGATCAACTTCATTAATTTTCAACCCACAAATATGAATTACAACAAAATAGTTCCTTTTCATCTAGATAATTCAATTATTTATCAAAATCGTTGGATTTTTAACATGAGAAGACAAATTTCCAACCGGAGAGCATGACTTTTTTACGAAATTGTTGAGCTTTCAACAAAACAATTGAATTTCAAACAGAATAAAATGATTTTTTATGAAAATTGTTGAATTCTGAAACACATAGTTGAATTTCTAACCATAAAACAAGAAGTCCCAACCAGTAATAGATAGATTTCCAATCTGAGGAATTTTTTTCTTATTTGATGCTTCAACGGAAAAGCTGAAACTACAACAAGAGGAATGAATATATCTAATAAAATTGTTTCTGCCTAAGAGATGACTTTTTGAACCAAAAAGACTAATATTCAACGAAACAGTTGAATTTTCAACCTAAAAAGATTTTCTATTCAAGTAGAAAAAAATGTCAACCAAATTGTCGAATTTACAACCAATGAAGACGGAATCTCTACAAAAAACTCATATTTTCAACCCAAAAAATGAGAATTTTTAACTGAAAGACGTCAAATTTTTTACAAAAAATGTTTTCAATTGATAATTACCTTTTAAATTTTCGGTGATTCAATTTACTGAAAAATTTGTTTCCAAAAATTTGTCTTTTTTGCCAAAAATTCAACGATTTTGTTAAAAAGTCAACTTTTAGTGTTCAAAATAAGCTGAACTGTTTGAAATTTATCTTTTTGCGTAAAAATTAACTTTCATGTCGAAAATTTGGGTGAAAAATGAACTTCCACGTCGAAAATTTAACTGTTTTGTGTAAAATTAATTTATTTTGTTGAAAAATAACTTCTTTGTGTAAAATTCATATTTTTGGGTTCGAAATTTAGCTGTCTTGTAGAAAATTCGCCTTTTCATCCAAAAAATTCTAAAAACCTCGTCCACTTTTCTTTTCCGTTGACTAAAAATTCTACTCTTTTGTCGAAAACTCATTTTTTGTTTGAAAATATCAATTATAACATTTTATGTTGAGAATTTATCTTTTTTCTTTGCCAATTATTCTTTTTAATGGAAATCTAACTATTAAGTTAAAAATTTATGTATTTTCTTGAAAATTGGTCTTCTCTAGTGGAAAATTATTCTTTGAAAATTCATCTTTGTGGCTGAAAATTCACAAACTTTGTTTAGGTGTAACTTTTTCAGTTGGAACTTCAACTGTTTCTTGTCAAATAATTAATTTGGTTAAAAAATAACTTCTTTGTGTAAAATACATATTTGCGGGTTCGAACTTTGACTGCCTCGTAGAAAATTCGCCTTTTTATCATAAAATCTCGTCCATTTTTCTTTTCCGTTGACTAAAAATTCTACTCTATTGTCGACAACTCATTTTTCGTTTGAAATATCAATTATAACTTTTCATGTTGAGAATTTATCTTTCTTCGTTGCCGATTAATCTTTTTAATGAAAATCTAACTATTCAATTTGAAAATGTATTTATATTTTGTTGGAAATGCGTCATCTCTAGTGGAAAATTATTCTTCGAAAATCCATCGTTGTGACTGAAAACTCGCAAACTTTATTGAAGTGTCAACTTTTCAGATGGAAGTTTAACTGTTTTGTTCAAAATTTAACTTTTTAAGTTGACAATCAACTTTCACAGTTCAAAATTAAACTTAACTGTTTAAAATTTATCTTATTCTTCGAAAATTTAACTGTTTTTTGTCAAATTAATTAATTTGTTTGAAAAATAACTTCTTTGTGTAAAATTCATATTTGTTGGTTCGAACTTTGACTGCCTCGTAGAAAATTCGCCTTTCTATCCTAAAATCTCGCCCATTTGTCTTTTCCGTTGACTAAAAATTCTACTCTTTTGTCGAAAACTCATTTTTTGTTTCAAATATCAATTATAACATATTATGTTGAGAATTTATCTTCCTTCGTTGCCAATTAATCTTTTTCAACGGAAATCTAACTATTTAGTTAAACATGTATTTATTTCGTTGAAAATTCGTCTTCTGTAGTGGAAAATTATTCTACGAAAATTCATCTTTGTCGTTGAAAACTCACAAGCTTTGTTGAGGTGTAACTGTTTCAATTGGAAGTTCAACTGTTTTTTCCAAAATGTAACTTTTCGAGTTGAAAGTCAACTTTCACTGTTGAAAATTAAACTTTGCTGTTCAAACTTTATCTTTTTGGGTGAAAAAATTATTTTCTCTTCAAAAAGTTAACTGATTTGTTTAAAATTAATTCATTTGGTGAAAAATACCTTCTTTGTGTAAAATCCATATTTGCGGGTTTGATATTTGACTGTCTCGTAGAAAATTCGCCTTTTTATCTATAAAATTTCCAAAATCTCGTCCACTTTTCTTTTCTGTTGACTAAACATTCTACTCTTTGGTTCAAAAATCATTTTTTTGGTTGAAATACCAATTATAACATTTTATGTTGAGAATTTATCTTTTTTCGATGCCAATTAATCTTTTTCAATGGAAATCCAACTATTTAGTTGGAAATTTATGTATTTTCTTGAAAATTCGTCTTCTCTAGTGAAAAATTATTCTTGGAAAATTCATCTTTGTGGTTGGAAACTCACAAACTTTTAAAGTGTCAACTTTTTCTGTTTGGAGTTCAACTGTTTTGTTCAAAATTTTACTTTTTAAGTTGAAACTTAACTTTCTTGTTTAAAGTTAAACTTTTTCGTAGAAAATTCATTTTTTGGTGAAAGAAATACAACTGTTTAGTTGAAAATAAATCGGTTTTTCAATGGATTCAATTTTTTTGTTGACAATTCAAAACATTGGTTGAAAGTTGAACTACTTTCATCGAAAGCCATATTTTTGTTTGTTGATTTATCTTTCCATGTTTTATGTTTATGGATAGGTATAGGTTTCAAAGTCTTCCTCTGCATACAAATTGGTTCCTAAATACTCACAAGCATTGGTTGTGAAAGGTGTTGTGTAGGACGTATACGGCCGAGAAGTAACGGGATAGTACGTATCATTCCGATTAGTCAGTGCAGGTTCACTGGAATTTCCGCCACTGAATTCTCGAATAATTGATTTTGGGGCACAGCACTGATGACCGGACTTTTTACACTTGAATATATTCGTCAGCTCAGCATTTCCTGTCAAGAAAAAAGGAATTTATGAGAAAAAGACGGATAATAATCATCTTACGAGATAAATTTAAAAAGAGGAATTGATATTCACATCGCTATAGGGATCATTGTTAAAAATTTAATATGGCTTTCTTAAGTTAAATTTATGAATTTTGGCCATTTTGGAACTGTTTTCTGGAAATTAACGCTCAAAATTTATATGCAATGGAAATTTGAAAAACCATTATCAGGGTGGCAATTTGACCTGAAAACCTGGAAATGACCTGGGATTTCTTCAATAACGAAAAAGAACATAATAATGACTCTTATATTATTTTCTCTAAAGGGATCATCGCTAGAAGTTTAATATTGCTTTTTGTTTTTGAATTAACAATTCGAGACATTCTTGAACTATTTTCTTGAAGAGCAGGAACATTCTTAAAATACAAATTGGTACAAGTAGTCTACGAAAGTATGTTAATTAAATAGAAATTTTGGAAACCATTGCGATTCATGGGATGACTTCAAAATTCAGGTCATTTTTAGGTCAACTGAGTAGAGCTTATTAACGGTTTCTAGAATTTTCTAGTTTCCAACCCCTACAAAACTGAAATTATTTAAGTGAGCAGAAATTCAGGGTTTAACAATGGATTTCAGGTCATTTCAATGTTTTCTTGCAATTTCCGAAATTCTTGGTTAGTTCCAATTTTTCGGGTTCAATCGCCTCCCTCTTGGGACATAAAATTCTCAACTTTTTGGCAATGATTCGCTTATATTTTATTGGACTTACTGAAACATGTAAACGAAAGATATGAGACGATGCAAGAACCAGGACATTCAGGTCGCGGATCAGGTGGTGAAGCTACAGTAGTTGTCGTATATCTTTGCTGCGTTGGTCTCGGCCTGGGTCTTTGAGTCTGAAAAATTGGATAATTTCGAAATTGAAATACTCTGATCCTCTTTCCCCTCTCTTTTGCCCTTTTTCTCCCCCAAATTTGAAAAATCTCCCAAAATACCTGAGAACGAGATTTCTGACCCTTTTTTTCATTTTTCTCTCAAGAATTTTTTATTCATTTGTTCATGAATCATAAATATAAATGTAAGACATTAAAAAATGAGACGCTTTAAAGAGATTTTATTTGAAGATATTGATTTCAAGTTTTTTGTAACCAATTATGTAACCAAGTATTTAAATGTTTAACCAAAAAATATTCATTGTCAACGAAAGATATGATAGTCTAGATATTTCAATCAGAGACAGTTTCAATTAAAAATAAGAAACAGTTGCATTCAACATGAAAGTTGCTTTTCAACCGAAAAAGAAAAATTTTTAATTAGACAGTTGAATGTCAAAACAAATAGGATTAATTTTTCAACGAAATACATGCATTTTTATCCAAACAGTTTTAGTTGAGCATTCATCTCTTTGGTTGAAAATCTAAATATTAATGGTTGATAATGTTTTATGATTCATCATTCAATTACTTTGTTCATAATCTAAAAAGGTTGATAGAAAATCATTTTATTCGATTTAGAATTAAACTGTAACTTTGAAACCTTAACAATTTCTTTCTGAGATGAAAATTAAATTATTTTCGTAAAAAATTAATCTTCCTTATTGAAAATTCAACAACTTTGTTAGATAGTCAACCTCTTTGATTCTAGGATTTTTTTTTGTTCACTATTGATTTTACCAGTAGAGGATCAATTTTTTTATTTGAATAGACTATTCGATCACTTTCTTATATTCACATAAAAAATGAAATATTAAACTGCTTTTGTTATTAGCTTATATTCCTCCAAATGCGAAAAATAATCTCATTTCAAAATGGAAAATTGACGATTTACCACATTACCCTTTGTATGAGCGCAGCAGATCTGTCCAGCAAGATACATTAATTTTCAACCAAATTGTTGAATTTTTAATTTGAGAAGATAAGTTTTCATTTTGAAGAATGTGAGTTGAAATAGTTGATTTTTTTACCAAAAAATTTCATTTAAACCAGGATACTTTGATTTCTAATCGAAAAAAATGACCTTATGATTCAATTGTTTGAGTTTCAACGAAACATTTGAATTTTAAACGAAATAAAATGATTTCCTATGAAAATTTGTTTGAATTGTTAACTGAAATTACGAATCTTACGAATTTACAACGAGAGGAATGAGTTGTTAACAAAGTTATTCCTATCAGAGGGAGGAATTTCCAAACCAGAAAGACAAATCTTCAGGGTGGAACCCAAATATCTATATTCTGAATCAAAAGAAATGCAAAAAATATTTGAAAATCTCTTTGAATCTTTGAAACCCTACGAAATATCTCGATTCTTGTAGATATTTTTTGAAATTCATCAAAATATTAGAAAGCTCTTTGAATCTTTCAAAATGTTTTAAAACCTTATCATTCCACATCTTCCCAAATTCTAGGGCATCATCTAAAACCGCCCTCAAATTTATTAAATCTCTCAAAATCATTCAAATCCTTGGCTTTTTCTGTAAATCCTTCGAAATCTACCACAGAAGAGAATGATTTTCTATAAAAATTGTTATATTTTGAAACACATGGTTAAATTTAAAACCATAAAACAAGAATTACCAACCAATAATAAATAGCTTTTCAAACAGAGGAATAAATTTTTTTAAATTTGAATTATTATTTATTATTATTATACCATTAAGCCAAATCCCTTGCGGGGTAAGCGTAACTCGTTCGGTTCCAGCCCCTCTGTACTATTGGAAAATAGAGGATTGATGCGGAAGGATTGGAAAGTGGAATTGACCTGGGAGATTTTGATTAAGGGATGTGTATGA
>WSXT02073819.1:0-12211 GCA_011762715.2 Neuroterus valhalla
CAAACCTTCGTTAGGTTCATGTAACCGAAATAGTGCCAACCGAACTCAGTTCAGTTAGGGCAACCAAACCATTTCTTCGCGTGCGGAGGAAGAAGATCCACTTGCTCTATTTTACCAACAGGTGGTGAAAAGAAAGAGGGTGGAAGATCCGTTTGCTGTGTTTTACCAACAGACGGTGGGAGGAAGAGGATCCACTTGCTGTATTTTACCAGCAGGTGGTGAGAGGAAAGAGGGTGGAGGATCCGTTTGCTGTGTTTCACCAGCAGACGGAGGAAGAAGATCCACTTGCTATGTTTACCAGCAGACGGTGGCAGGAAGAAGATCCGCTTGCTGTAATTTTCAAGCAGGCGGTGGGCGGAAAGGGGCGTGAAGGAGCCGCTTACTGTATGTTACCAGCAGGCGGTGGAAAGGAGGTGGAGAGTACTATAGCTGATCGTGCTTACCTTGAAGGGGTGTGTAGAAAAATGCCAGGAGTATCTTCACTACGTTTATTATTGCCGAGGTTTACAAACTGTCGCCGATGCGGAGAAGCTGCTCTACGTGCTATCGCAGACCCTATTCAAAGTAAGGAGCACCGCTTGAGGAAAAGGAGGCCCTTTTTTTAATATAGATTCTCAGCAATGAGCTTCTCCTCCCTCTCATTGCGCTCGCAGGGGTGGACAGCGTGCGATCCTTGTCTCTCTTATCCGAATCACTTTCCCTTCTTTCCTGCCGCGTTGCGCTAGGACTGAAGGAAGGGTAAGTGCGTGGGTGCGACAGAGGGCACCAAGACTTCTCTTTCTTGGCGTCTCCTCAAATTTTCTCTGGTTTTCCTGCTTGACCGCTTGGGCCAACAGAGAGAGGAAGAGGGAAAGAAAATGACAGTGGCGACAGCTCTGCGTAGGAGGAAGAGTAAGTCTAGCGCTTTCTTATGGTAAAAGCAAGTGCGAGAGACAAGGACCACGAGACATCCGACCTGTGCCCTTCCCATAAATTTTCCTGCTAACTCAAATCTATTGGGAGAAACGAGAGTCTATTAGAAGAAGGTATCAACAAAGCGAAGAACATTTTATTTACGAATCTTTGTTGATTCCTTCTATCTATAGCGGTTGAGGCGCGTATAACAAGCTTTGCGATGTGTTTCTCAAGATGGTCCGCATTTTCTTCTGCTTTTTTTTTATTTTCATTCCCTCTCAATTTATTTCTATTATCTATATAACCCATAATTTAGAAAAAAGAATACATCGTAAAAAACAATTATAACTAATAAGGAACTGCCAATCGTGTGTGATTTTTGTCTTTTCAGTTTTCAAATAAGAAAAACGTTTCAAAATTGTGTACGGTCATCCAATCAAATCTTATTTATCAATCACGATTAATTTACAATAAAATCCCAAAAGCATTGGACGAACTGTCCCATACATAAACAGTGTTCACTTAAGAATGGTAAAGGCGCACTCTCAACAGACAACATCAAATCATTGACCAATCTCAGCTCAAAGGTATAAGTCCGATTTCTCTCATTGGTTACTTCTATTCTACAATGGACTAAAATATTCTAGAGGTGCCGAGGGAAGTGCTGAGCTCTTGAAACTGTAAGAGTGCTGCGAAAAATTGAGCACCGAAAATACAAACTGTGTTTTTAAATACTAATTATTTTATATCAAATTTTGTAGGCATTATATTTTTATATTCTTTAACGTTAAAAATTTAAATTAAAAAAAATATATATATTGTCAGCAGCCCAGCCGCCCCTCAGAATTTGCCGCCCGAGGCATGAGTCTTTTTTGCCTCGAGTGTAAATACAGCACTGTCGGAAGGTGTCGAGTTCACAGATTTTCTTTTCATTATTTTTTGTGCGATGAAAATTGGAATTTTTGATTTTTTGAAAAAATTCAAAAAGTTGTATTCACGATCTTGTAGGGCTCCCAAGAAGAAACATTTTTTCTCTCTGACTTTATTTTCAATCTCGCGTTATTTGGCTAAAAATTCTCATTTTCTTTCATACTTTTGAATTTTGAACATACTATAACTCTGACAATTTCGTTTTTGTAGAAAAAAATGATAACGATAAATTGTTTCACATTTTAAGTGCTACAAGAAATTGTACTAATAATTTTTGATTCTAGGAAAAGAATCCCAAGAAAATTTTCAGAATGCTCCTTCTCTTTGATTTTTCATCTAAAATAGCTGGTTAACGAACTCGTTCTTTCTTTTCCGGTTTTAAAAGAGTCCACCGAAGCATCGTTTCTCATACTTTATGCAAATAGTGTATGTTGTTGTTTGGAAGAGTTTTCGATTTGAGTGTTCAATTTTTCTGTAGTAGAAAAGCAAATGAATTCCGTACACGAATATTAAACTCCGTACCCAAATTCTTATCGTAGGTAAAATTATTATATACAAAAAATCACAATGAATAATTATTATTCGTTAAATATTTTCATAACAATAATTAATATAGTATATTCATAACATGTCTGCGTTTGGTTCTAGTAATTTCTACGAAAAATGAATATTTTATGCCTGAAAGCAGATGCTTTTCCGTCATTCTGCAATCCACTACATTGAAACAATATATTCGAATTATTCCTGATGATTTCTCCTCCTTCACTCTCCCTATTCTCACAACATTTTCAAGGTGAAAGACCTTGTCATCGCTGCCATAGAAACATTTTAATTATTAGAATGACCCGTTTATATAAAAAAAAAAATTTTCGTATTGCAGACAACACTGCAAGTTCACGAGTCAATTTATTGATATGTTTTCATGGCCGCGACTAATTTATAAAACTTTTATTATTAGTAGTAACTGGTTAAGATAAACTTTAATTTGAAAAATATGTTCCGTTACATAACCAAGTTTGCAAATTGTTTCAGTAACGTAAAACTTCGTCTGCAACAATAGCTAAAAATAGCAGAACTTTTGCAATTGGTTGGAAATTGTGTAAATGCAAAGTAACAATATTTGTAAATAAATTCAGAACCCGTATTTCGTATACGGTTGCAAAGCTACTAATAGAATAATACTATCATTTTCTCTATTTGCATCCGAATTTCAAAACTTTTGTTATTATTTCGATTACTCGTGTATCGTAACAAATTACACTAAAAAACATGAGAACATGGAAAAAACATGTTTCCGTAACGTCCGCATGGTTTCAAACTTAATAAATTTTGTAAACTACAAGAAGGAGCAGTATTCCTAGTTTGCAAAACTTTTGGATTTTTCTCTTGAAAATTAGAGAAACAAAACATTTTTTGCAATTTAAACAGTTTTTTCGTGCATCATAAACTTCTGCGAAATTTTACAGTTTTTTTTTCTTTTGATTTGGAAGTATTGAAGAAATTCCTATAAGTAGCTGAAAAGTTTATGAAAATATCGCGAATGAATTGTGAACGTTCCGGAATAATAAGTTTAAATGCCAAAATACACTGAAACAAGATTTCTTGATAAAAATAAAGGAATATGGCACTCATCAAGAAACTGTATAAAGAATGATGCAAATGTAACAGAATAGAAAGTCTATTGACTGAGAAAACGATGTATATAATTAGATATAAAAGAAAGAAAATCACACAAGAAAAGAACACAGTCGTTTTTTTCCCCGGAAACGCAAGGGGATCGATGGCGCGTGCGACCGATACCCTTGTCATTTAAGCACTGTCGATATGACGCTACCCTTCACTCGCTTTTACCCCTTACTTTCAATTTCGTCAGGCTCATCGAGAAATTCCAGAATTTCCCAATGGGCCTTCTCAGTGCTGTCTCGTGAAGTGTTCACTTCGACTTACGAATATCATTTTAATCTATATCAGCGCGTCCGCGACATTCCTCTCATGCATTCTTAATGTAGGAATACCATTTTGATTCTCAAGGACGCAGATTTTTGTTACTGGTCTCGGGTAGGTGCCTGTCCTGGTTCGCACATCCGCGACCCAAACCTGCTTGTCCTTGCCAGGATACACGGCAGATATGATATCCCTTGGTTCCACTGTTTTTTTTTAGGAGCGGGCCATCAGGTTAGAATATTCCACGGGCTCTATGGCTGTAGACGATCCTTTCCACATCAGGAGGAAGTGGTTTGGTGTAAGGTTCTCAGAGTCATCAGGATCATCTAAAATGAAAGTCAAGGGCCGGCTGTTCACCGAATACTCAGCTCCAGTGAAGATTGTGTGTAGAACTTCCTCCTTTGGCTTCTACTCTTTCAGGGTGACCTTAAGCGCTCGTTTTACAGGTCCAACGAGCCTCTCCCAACAGCCTCCCATGCGTGGACTTCCAGGTGGAATAAAGTGCCACTCAATCTTCTCTGTAGCTTATTGCCGTTAAATCTCCTATTGGTCGAATTGTTCCAGTGCTTCCTGAAGCTCAAGATTGGCACCCACAGCCTTTTTTCCGTTGTCGGAATATATCCTTCTTGGTTATCCTTGGCGAGCCATCATTCGCCGCAGAAACATGATCTTCGAGTCTGTTGTCAGCGAAGTCGCTATTTCCAGATGGACGACTCTCCCTATTTTCGGCCAAAGTTCGATCAGTTTTGAGGTTGGTTGAAGATTCTCGTTGTGTTTCATCAGCCTTTGTTCCTGTGGAAAGTCCTCTGCTTGCACCAACTTCAATATTTCAAGTTCGCCTTCTTCGACTTCTGGTCCCGTCAGGTCCGCATCACTGCCTGCGTCACGTTCGCCATACCTCTCTACAAAGCTCAGTACCCATCCCATCGTTCAATCTGTTACGATAAGCATAGTTTTTTCTGGTCTCTCATCAGGATAATTACCTCACGTTTGAGTTCCTTTTTTGCTTCTTCAGAGAATTTTTCGCTGTTGCGATTTCTTATTTCTTGAGCAACGTAGAGCGATAATACTGCCCCGAAAATCATGATTCCCATCTGATAAGTCAGCAACTCACCAGTAATTTTGTTATTTCCTAGAAATCATTGACCTTCTCGATCTCCCTTACGAATTTTCACCTGATGATCACTGAGTTTCCTCTAAAATTACCACAGATTTCTATGGCTCGTTCACAAAAAAAATTGAGAGTATTCCGGCCAGTGAATTGTATAGATCGGAACCTTTTGACAGTTTGTCATTCGGGCTTACTCCCTGGTTCTTAGCGGCATCATCAAAAACCAGGCGAATCTTACTAGGCTTGTTGGGATTCGTCACGGCAAAGCGAGATAATACTAGGTCCTGGCATTAGTTTTCTCCGCTTCATTAGACGGTAACAGTTGCGCATATCCCTTCGTTAGATACTCGTCCATCTTCTGCTCGTACTGCTGCTGAAAAAGATGATCTTTTGCCATCTTTTTCTCTAGGGAGTGAAATCTCTTTTCCGCCGTTCTTTTACTTCCTGGAAGTAGGTCTGAGTCGCTCTTCCAAAGCAATACAGTTCCCCAGTGGTCTTTCCGATTCAGGATTTCTTCGGATCGTACATTTTCCTTGGAACGCAGATCCGTCACTCGTATGTCGAAACCGAAACATTCTACGGTTGAAAAATTCTTCAGCAGACGGCCGATCTCTTCTTCCTCTTCAGTGTAGTGGATCAAGAGCAAGCATTCGGTGCTTGTTATTGCCGATATGAAAGGTCCGTGAACCGCCTATCCTCAGAGAGTGTATGTCGCTACCCTGGTGCGTTAGGCTTTCCAAGGATGACCTTCAGCGCGATCTTGAGTTGCGCGAAATCTTCCCCGATCAGAATTTCCGGGGTCGCTCTTGCAGTGTTTGGGATACCTGATTTCGCATATGTTCCCAATTATAAACTGACATGTCGATCGACTGGCTCGGCAACTTTGGGTCATTCAATTTCCCAATGTCCTTCAGATGATTCGTCTAAGTACATCATTTGGTTAATCCACTTCAAGCACAGTTGGTCGCTGTACCCGATGAGACCTCAGTTACAACAACTTTTTCGACCAGCAAAGCATCGATTGAGTCCTTTTTTTAAACATTCGCGGACGCGAAAGTAGTAGTAGGTGTTTCGCGGCGATCGTTCTGTAGAAGCGGATGCTGTCCTTTAGTGCATTTATTCCTACCATGCTTCTTTTTTTTACATTGTCGTAAGAGGTGCTTCCTCGACAAGCATTAGGAGCACACTCTTTCACCAGTTGCCCATTTCCACCGCGCGTCAATGTCCAATTTTTAAAACGTGGCACAGTTTCCAATCACGTAGCTTCTGTCACAGTAATCGCGCGTAGTATCTTTCTGTTCAGTATCATCGGTACACGTTAACACGGTAATGCACAAAATTGATAAGCGACGCTGAAATTCTTTATCGTTCTAACCCGTTCTCCCCACCTATGTTCCAGACCGGTTGAGAGCTTCTGAACGAGTTGATCAGTTAGGATCGAGTTAATTAGATAGTCTGGTTTGTCTAATCCCTCTATTTTCGCAACTCATGATGTTATTAATAATGACCGGACCGTTTCTAGAGCTTTACTTCTGAGGCAGGGTCGAAGTTGCGACACGTTCTCGATTGGTGAAAAGCCGCAGGCATACCTACTCTGTCGGAAAGCACTTATGAACAACGGTCAATCTATGACTTCGAACCTAATCTTTTGTTCAAGCTGTAGCTGCTCTAGTCTCAGAAGTTCTTCAGCTTGGCGGAGTTCAACTTCTCTGTGCCTTCTTCTCACGTACTTGTACTTGACCTCTGCGAGTTTGCGGTTCCGGATTTCGAGGAACGGTGAAACGACTTTCCGGAATACCGGGATAGGGACTTGGATGCTGGAGCTGGACCTAAAGTGCTGGCAGGTCCTTTTTTCTGCTGTTCCTCTTGCTTCCTGTTTCCCGCTTCGCCTTGGCTTTGTCGCTCGCACCAAGCTGTGGTCTAGGTACGAAGCGGGTAGGCAGCAGTTTCAAATTCTTCCTGTTGCTCCTTCGCGCGCCTCTGCTCTCTTCTCCCAGGGTGAGCGTAGAGTTGAAAAGGACGCCTCCCCCTCCCCTCCTTGGGTGTGCTTTGGAGCGTCCTTTTGTAATCCCATAGTTTTCACTGTAAAAAATTCACTCCAATCCCAGCACAATAGTCACTTTTTGTCTTGATCACTCACAAGCTGTTTTTCACTTAACTTAGTCATTTCTAACACTTACATGCTACTGTAGGCTCCACCGTGAAAGGATCCGGCTATCAGAGGACCATTTGTTGAATAAATGCTTATAATTAGCTGAAAAACTTATGAAAATATCACGAATGAATTGTGAGCGTTCCCGGTTAAATGAATGTAAATGCAAAAATACACTGAAACAATGTTTATTGATGAAAATGAAATATGGCACTGAACAAGAAACTTCATAACAAATGGTGAGAAGGTAACAGAATAGGAAGTCTATTGGCTGACGAAACGATGAGTATGAAAAGAGATTGAGGGAGAAAATCACACAAGAAAAGAACGCAGTCGCTTGGTTTTTCCAGAAATGCAAGAAGATCGTTGGCGCGTTTGATCGATACCCTTGTTAATCAAGAACTGTTGAAGTGACGCTACCCTTCACTCGCTCTCACCCCTTACTTTCACTTTCGTCAGGCTCATCGGGAAAATCTAGAATTTCCCAATGGGCCTTCTCAGTGCTGTCTCGTGAAGAGTGTTCAACCCGACTTACAAATATTACTTTATTCTATATCAGCGCATCCGCAACAGGAAGTGATTCGAAGTTCAGAGAGACAAATTTATTTAAAAATATTTATCTGTATGGAAAGTGCATCCAAAAATATTATTTGTACTCGCTCAGCACGATCGAGCACGATTTCCAGATTTTCCAAATTCGCTTTTTAGAAATCTTGGATCAAAGAGTAAGTGGAAATGGAAGAAATCAAATAATTTGAAAACTATGAGTCTAATTGTAAGAGAGAAGTTCATGATATTATAGTCTTTGTTCTCTCCTACCACGATTCAGTACAACTTATATATTCCCGAAATTTCCAGATTTTCAAGATTCGCATTTCAAAAATTGTTTGATCTGAAAGTGATTCCAAGTTCAAAAAGACAAGTTTATTTGAGAATAATTTATCTGGGTGGAAAGTGTATTCGGAAATAGTTTTTGTAATCGACTAATAGAATTTTCAGATTTTCAAGATTCGCATTTTGAAAATTTTTTGATCTGAAAGTCATTCCAAGTTCAAGAAGCCAATTTTATTTGAGAAATATTTATCTGCGGGAGAATGTACTAGAAATTTTTCCTGTTTTTTAGCTCAAATTTTGATTTTTTCGAAGAATCTTCTACGGTATTATAGAGGACAAACAAAACGGCGGTGCTGAGCTTTCTTCAAAAATGTGGTTTTCCGAAAAGGGTTCAAAAAATGAAGTTTTTGTAAATATCACGTCCTGGTACATAATTTTAGTGTTATTTTAGAAATGATTTGTTTATAAAGGAGTCCTGACCATTATTCTCACGTACACAATGGGAGTCGGTTATAAATTGAATAAGTTCAAGCATGACAAAATAGATTAAACAGCTGATAAAAATTATTTATAATTATTTCGCTTCAATGAAATGTTGAATAAATGAATGATTTTAGTCTAATCGGTATAATAAATGTAACCTCTTCTGAATATTTGCAGCATTATATGGTATAAACTTTTGAAAAATCCTATGAATTTCGATACTCTTGTGAAACAAGAAGATATAAAATTTTCCACGGAATAAGTATTTAAATAAGTGAAGTCAATATTCAAATGGTAATAACCCTCTTTGATAGATGGGAAATTCCATTTTCAGGACAAGCTATGCACGATACGAAGAAAAATACCGAAATGCTAAATTTGTCTCAGGAAAGAAAATTTCGAATATCTTTACATCATGAGATGTAGAGTTTTTATTTCAAATGTGTACTTGCTTATCATCATAAATAAATAATCACATTTTGCGGCTAACGTATGCGATACAAGAAGAGAATTTCAAAGTAAAAATCATTTCTCTTCAAATTCTTACAAAAACTATTTGATCTTCCTCTTATGGAGCTTGCAGTTTTTCTACACCAAAAATGCTGTTGACAAATTGGAAACACAAATATTTATGATTACCTGAATTATCAGAGGAGCAAGGAAATATTCACACATTTAAAAACCTCGTGTCATTATGTTTGCCGACACTAAACTCCGAAACTACTTAACCGTTCTTGATGAAATTTTGTATGATGTGTATATTTTGATTCAACTTTCTGGATAGGATAGTTTCTATCCTGGTTGAAAAGGGTCTTGTAGTAGAACAGGGATCTGAGGATGATGGCGAAAAAAAGAGGGGAGTAACGATGAGAAGAATTGAAGTGTGTGAAAAAGCGGTAGTGGTAGTATGTGTTTACAGGAGAAGAGGGGAAGAAGAGGAATGGAAAGTTATAAGTAGGTGGATTGAGGAAAAAGGAGAGAGGCTAGTATTGATTAGAGGTGACCTTAATGCATGGACTGGTGATCAGGGAGGAAAGGTATGGGATGAAGAGGAAGAGGTGTTCATGAGGAAATTGAAACATAGAGAAACAGATAGAGAGGGTAGGAGACCCCTGAACTTGATAGGAGAAGCAGGGTGGTTTATCTTCAGTAGAAATACAAAAGGGGACGAGGATGGTGAAATAACATTATCAGGGAAATAGGAGACTGAAATAGACTACATTCTAGCAGAAGAAAGGGTAAGAAAGATAATGGTGGGAATGGAAGTGTATAATGAGATAGGCTCTGAGCACTTCCCAGTAATAGAAAGGTAAAAGGTGGAGGTCATAAACATTCTAGAGGTAATCAGGGAAGACGGGAGGTAAAAATGGAAAACATGGGGCGCTGGGCGACTGAAAAGTTAAAAGAATTCAGAGAACAGTAAAGAATGAGGATCTAGAAGGTACAGAAGAGGAAGAGGTAGACGAGATAATACAAAGAATGAAAGGAGTGATTGATAGGGTAAAAGATGAGTTGACGGTGAGACCAAAAGGAAATGAGGGCATAGGAAGAAAAGGTTGATAGGATGAGGAATGTTAAAAAGTTCAAGATAAAATAGAGGACAGTTTAAGATAATGGAGAAGAGATCATCCAAAAGGAGTGCTTTAGGAGAAAACGAGTATACGAGGGAATGTTGAACGAGAAAAGGCATAAGGAAAAAGTAAGATATATAGAGGAAATAGAGGAAGCAGTAAAGGAAGGAAGGGTATGGGAGGTGAAAAATACGAAAAGAGGAGGAAGATAGGGAGTGAATGAGGATATAAAAATGAGTGGATAGACGAAGTACTTTGAAAGACTGTTTGGAGGGGAAGAGAGAAAGGTCTCAGAAAAAGAGAACAAGGCGACAGAAAAAGGAGAGGAAGATGGGAATTACATTAGCAGGAAGAAAGCAAACGAGACAATAGAAAGGCTTAAAAAATAAAGCGACAGGAGAGGATGGCGTGGAGAATGAAGCCCTGAAGTATGAGGGGTGAGGTGTGAGAGGAGGGATGTGGAGAATCTGTAAAAAAGTATGGAGAGGAGAAGGGTGGCCTGAAGAATAGAGGACGGGATAAGTGATCCCGCTAATTAAAAAAGGAGAGGGTTAAAAGGTAGAGGCTTATAGAGGTATCACTCTGATGTCAGTGGGGTATAAGATATATGCGGAAGTGCTCAGAAACAGGTTAGAGAGTCAGATAGGAGAGAAAGGAATTATCCGTCACAACCAGAAGGGCTCTAAGAAAGGAATGGGGACAACTGATAACATTTACATCCTAAACTATCTAGTGAATAGAAACTTGGAGCGGAAGAGAGGAGAATTTGTGGCCTTGTTTGTAGACTTTAAAGCAGCGTTCGACTCAGTGAACAGGAGGGTGTTGTGACAAGCAATGCAAGAAAGTGGAATAGATAAGGGCCTAATTGGAAGGATAAAAAAAATCTTGGTGGAGACCAGATTCAGAGTAAGGAAAGGAAAAGAGATAGGAGAGGAATTCGGGACAGGGAGAGGACGATCTTAGATCACAGTAAGCTTTACTCTTTAGCATATGTGGATAATGTGGTACTATTAGCAGAGGACGAAAGAGGATTGAATTCAATAATGAGAGGATTTGAAGAGTAGGTAACGGGAAAGATTCAACAGTAAACTATAGTAAGAAAAAAGTAATGTGCTTCGGGAATTAAAGAAAGAAAATGGAGTACAAGTGAAAATTCAACGGAGAAACGATTGAACTAGTGGAGGAATTCTGTTACTTAGGGCTTTGGTTTGATTCAGGAGGAGGTAACGAGCTGCAAGTAAGAAAAGGGATGAAGCGTGCGAGTAGAATAATGGGCCAAGTTTGGGGAACAGGTAGGAGAAGGTTTTATGATGACTGAAGGATGAGAACATGGATGTTCGATGTGTTAGTGTGGGTAGTCCTGTGCTATGGAGTAGAAGTGTGAAGATGGAAGGAGCAGAAAAGAGTGGAAAGTCTTCATGAACGATTCTTGAGGTGGGTTATGGGGATAAGTTGGAGTTGTTCAGGATATGTACTAAATGGTGCCAAAAGGAGATTAGGTCTTTGGAGAAGAGAAGCAATACAAAAAGATGAAAATGGGAAGAGAGAGACAACAAATGAGAAAGGAATGTGGTTTTCACGAAATGTGTATAGAATGGCAGGAAATAGAGTTGGGGATTTCGGTGAGACATGGAGAGAAAAGATATAGGAAAGTTATTGAATCTCTCTCTCGCTCTCTCTATATACTCTAGGGAATGAAAGCGTGTAGATATTGGATGGACGACAAAGAGAAGATCTGTAGGATGTGTGGTTATGAACTGGAGTTGTGGGAACATGTGTGAGAGTTGTGAACTAGGGAGGGAGAGGAAGGCAGAAGTGTAAGTGATTTTGTAAGAGGAATATTGGAAGAAAGTGGGCGTTATACCTAAGTAAGAATACGTAGTTTCAGGCACTTATGTAACTTATTGTAAAGGGAATGGAGACCCTCAAACTCGTAAAAGGGAAGAGAATAAATGACATTACATTATCCTGATTGATGACTCCAATATTTAAAAATTGAATGAATTGAAAATTGAATGTTTATTAGAGGACAAAGAGTGATAATTATTGGTATTCGTATTTGTATTCAATAGTTAAGTATAATGATTATCCAACGTATTATAACTGAGCCACAGCAACACGTAGCCAGGTCTGCTAGTCTATATATAAAATAAAACGTTGGTTTTACAACCACCGCAGAGTCCGCCTGGCAGCAACCATCATATAGGAAAATGGCACAAGCTCCCAGTAGAACCGCGGTATGACACATCCATGGCCACGTCTCACGACCGCGAGATAAGTGACCACGGATGG
>WSXT02073830.1:0-26634 GCA_011762715.2 Neuroterus valhalla
GGATAGAGACGCGTGGCGGTCTCGGGTAGATGAGGCAATGAACTTTTGAGTTCCAAATGCTGATAAATAATAATAATGCATGCGAAATTCAATTTTAATAATATATGCCGTATCACCATGATACGATATAACCAGTCAAATAGTCTTCAACGTCAAATTAACAAAACATGTATAATAGGGAGAGTAACTATACATCCAAGAATTATTCTCTGGTATTATTATTATTATTCTTGGTTAGTCGGTCGTGATTGGCGCTCTGAGGCTATGGTGCGGGATGCGCAAACCAATCTGAATATTGCAAGCTACATGGTTCGAGGGTTGAAATATGTCCTAAGATTCTAGAACTTTACGTAACTTCGGGAGACCAAACCTAACCTCGATATAAATGTAAAACCACGAAAAATTCTCCTCAGATTCTCATAAGTGATAAATTTATGAGTATCCTATAGAGAATCCTTTAGTATATAAGAGATTAAAAAGCAGAGATGTGTGAGAAAATACCATGAATAGAATCAATGATTAGATAAGCAAAGCAAGGCTCGTCAAGGTGAGAGTTTCTATTTAGGAAACCTTTACTTTTCGGGATAACATAAATCAGTTCTCGAATTTTAGAATTCTCAATTCTCCCCTTTTCTACGTCAAAGATGTATATGAGATGTATACAAGGAGATAATTGTGGAAGAAGAGAAAGAGGAAGAATAATGCAAAGGAACGATACTCGCAGGAAGAGACTGAGATGAGGAATGAGGGACCAAATTGTGAACAAGCAAATAATGCGAATTAGCTGAAGTTCAAGTGCAGACACTCTTACTATTTTGTATTTAATGGATAAAACTTGTAGCTTTTATGTATTTTATTATATTTCTATTTGCGAATTCACATCACGTAATTATGGAAGATTGCAATTGGTCCGTTGCCGATATTGTCAACGAAATCATATTGATGCAAATATTATGGCTGCATATCCGGGTCAAGTTCAGCTCCCAAAATTTCATCGTTGAACTCCCATTTGACCAACAAAAATGGCATGCCAAAGATTTGAGCCCTTACGACATGGCAGAAATGCTTTTTGAATCTTTTTTGTTCATGAAAATTTCTGGGTATAAGCTCAATTTCGGTTGGATGCATCGTATTAGGATTTCCATTTACTCTAAAAGATTCGCCGTCATAAGCGACAAACCATGTATGGTCATCAGGTTCTTGAAAGTTTGGCTCGAAAATGCCTTGGAAGAAAAATAAAAATTTGTAAATAGAAAGGGAAAAAAATCCGTCTGTAAAATAAACACAAAAAATTCTAAATCTAGTCACTGGGAAAATGAGTAACATACGAGAGAATTTATTGAAAGATAGAACCAAATCATTTTGAAAAATTGTCCTAACATTCACAATAATGTTTCGGAATAATCATTTCAAATCCAGTCGTGTATGAGTATACAAAGAGTAAAAAAATAGGAAGAGATTTTAATGTTTTCAAAATGATAACTGAATAATCATTGGATAGATTTAATACAATTTTGTGTGAAATAAGGGGCTCTTCTTCACTCTCCTGAGATCAAAACCCAGGACCTTCCGTTCCCGGGGCAGATCTCTTCACAGAGTATTGTATTTAATTTATCATGTGAAATTTTTGTTTGGGTTAGTTCATAATGGATTGTTTGCAAGTTCTGGAATATTTTTGATTAGTTCAGGAATTATTTCGATCAGTCTATTTTTCCCTTGGATCTAACCACACGTCGATTTTCTGTCCTCTGTATTCGACAGTCCTATGTTTTAGCTGAAATGATGATGAAGCTGCTTCCGGATATCCAGAAGCATTCATTTCTGTGAGGAGAAAACAGAGATATGTATTTCAGAAAAATTGAATATCAATCGTGAAAGGAGACGATGGTTACATGACGGTTGCAAATCGCGCTACCAAATTCGGACATTTTTGCTTCAATGCGTAACAGCCAAGGGTGCTATGGCATATTTCTGGCACACAGATGTGGCTTTCAGGTTACTAACCAGTGAAGGCGTCGCACCTCCAAGAGCAGCGATAATGAGAACGATTATAAATCAACTGAATAACATTCATGATACCGCTGAAGGGTTCTCTTAGATCTCTGTTAATCTCCTTTTTCTTGTTTTCTTGCTTCTGATGTTGCAGTCGGCTGGGCCCGAGAATTCGATTACGAATATATTTCGATCACGTTTGTCAAGGAGCACGATGTCGAGTCTTGTGTGTTGGATAGGGACTATTGTCCCTCTATTCGTTTGGGGTAGTTCCATGGACGGAGAACGAGCTTTAGGCCCTTGATATCACTAGCGCTAGTGAATGCATATGTTGGAAAGCTTGCAAATCAACTCATCCGTTCCGCGCTTTCACTTCGCACGACGTAAAGGCGGATGTGGACTCCTCAATCTTCAATGCCTTTACAACCGAATTATCGTTAGTACTGTCCATATCATCGCAAGCGGTTGGGATCATCTTAAGGCAATGGTCAGGAATTACGAAATGAGTGGAGGAGGAGCGTTCCTTTACGAAGCCGCGTAACAGGCAGCTGAAACTCTTGGCCTCAACTTTAACATCAGAAGTTAAGACAGTGCATTACTCCATCAAGCTTCCTCACTTCTAAAAACACGGGTAAAAGAAGCGAAGGTCAAAAACTTCCTGACACAACATGAAAACAAAGTGATGCATGGAGACTTTTACAAAATTGTAAAAGATCCATCCTTGTCACATGAGTCAACGTTCGAATTACTTAAATCATCTCGACTCAATTCGGGAACGGATAGTTTCATTTTTGCGTGTAAGGGTAGTGTGATTTCCACCTAAGCATACCGTAGAAGCATATTGCGACAAGAAGTATCGAATTGTCCTTCCCACGCAGAAACGACGTATATGTGCGGATAAAATGCGATCTTAAGAGTGCTTTACCACATCTTTGTTGCCCTTATTAGCTTAGGAGCAATAGGGGTTTTCGTGGCCCTGTAATGTCCATGAGGAAAGCTAGGTTATTCTTATGTATTTTGGCCTCCTGAATTCGAATTTCAAAGGTGCCAAGCCGTAAGTGGTCATATCAAACAGCTATTAACAAATTAACTGTTTAAACGGTTGCCACTTTTAACTATTCCAGTAACAGGGCCCTGTGGCATATCTAATGATTTCAAATCCAATCAAGAATGCGCTCGTTCTTTCAAATTCAAAAAATATTCATTAGAACCCAAAATTTGTAAATGATTCACGGCAAACCCATACGAACGGAGAATTTTATTGTTTTACAGGCTACTCCTTTTTTTCTATTGAAGTTTTGAACTCCGAAAACATACCAGAATGTTTGCTATTTAATAAGAAATCAAAAAAAGTGTAGAGGGATGAAATAATTTTTACTTTCAAAGAGCTTGTCCTTATCCCCTAGCGTGATAAGTAGAAGTCCATCTAGTCGATTAGTCTCGGAAACACAATTCGATACCAAAATGATCTGAGACTTTCCGATACTGCTAGAGGACTACCGTCTTCGTATTGGATCGGTATCGAAAAATATCGCTCAAGATATGACATGAAGATCTGGGTTTGATGTGATTGTATAGGATAGGATATGAGAGGATAAGGTGCGATGAGGAAGGATAGGATATATACGATAAGATTGGGTTAATAGGATCGTATATGAATAAATTGATTTGAAATAAAAGAGACTGGGCTAGCATATGCTAGTATTCCTTATCCTAATGAGAAAGGATAGGATTGGATTAGAGTGTATCGTTCAAGGTGAGCTTGGGTTAGTGAGGATTCAATCCAAATTTGCTGGTTAGGATTGGGAAAACGAGGTCGAAATAGGACAGGAGATATCAAAATAGGAAAGAATATTAGAAAGAATGAAATATTATAAGATAAAATGGGACGGGGAAGCATAGGGTATCATAGGGAAGGAAAGTGTAAAAGTTAAACACTTGACCAATTTCAACAATCTTAATTTCATGAATCTCAGATTTCTCTCAAAGACATTAAGAAATTTTTATACGAGCACTCACACAAATTCAATAATTTGATATTGTAAAATTTTAATTGGCACTATGTTCGTTTGACGTATGTCTAATTTTCCTAATGTATTCAATGTTTTAGTCTGATGAGGGAATTGGTTCCAATTCCGACACGTCGCGAAATGAACTACTGATTTTCGGAGCGAAAAGTAAAATGTTTTCTTAGTCTGGAAGTTGTCGTTGACTCTTGTCATTATTTATGTAAATATTACATGCTTAGACGTTAATTCATGAAAGATTGAACATTCTGACATCCCCATTTCCTCAAGCTACAAAAATGGTACATCCAAGGAATCCCAAGAGTAGGAAGGGATTTGAGGATAAAACATATGGTAATTTAAATGGGTCTAATAACTGCGTATTCTGAATTTCTGTTCAATATTTTGCAGTTAAATATTCTTGGGTTAAGTTAAATTTTATATTCTAATTTGGATTCATATCAAATTGAGTACACTTACCACCCAAATTCTGAAAAACTTACGTCGCAATAAGCAAAGTGCTGATAAGGATCTTCATTGTTTCAGTATGATTTGGTAAACTGTGATCGAGAAATTTGTGCAAAACTCACTCCTTTATATAGCATTAAAAAGTAGACTACGTGGCCTTAGACTTTGAGCGATAAAACGTGAGATTTCCTCTACCAATGGAAAAGTCTTATCAGTTCAATAAACCTCGTTTGTGAGATTGAAAATCAGCAATTTCAGGCTAAGTTCTCGTACTTCCCTTCTCTTACTGCATCTTGAAGGTTTTACCATTTAAAAAATAAATTGGTGTTCAATTTCAAAGAAAGTGGATTTCATCTCTGATTCAATTCATCATCACCATCGATAGAAGAGACTGTAGGGAAATGAAGAAAGGTCGGATTAGAGGACAGGAAAAAAGAAGCTCATAAGAGGATTTTCATTCGGAAAAGAGAGTATTTTTAGGTCATGTGGTTGTTTATGCAGGTAACAGACCTTCATAATTATGATGTTCGATGTCAGTAATTCTGAACCTAAGGTTAGAATCACAGCAAACAAAACAATAGATCTGAAATGACGTATGATTATTTCGAAAAAATTATTGGGTGTACACGATACGTAGTACCTAAGGGGTTTTGAAGGCGTTGATCTAAACCAGTGTTCCCACATTCAAACGCTAGACTGTTATTATCCGAAGACCATTCGTTTCAATGCTATAACTGCTCGTTCTTTTCATAGCAAAAGAAATTTTCTTATTACTCAAAAATTTATATTTTTCAGGGAATCGCTAGCATCCACTTTTGTCGCTTTGTATTGTCCATTTACTCCAAGAAATCTAGAGTGTGAATTCATCCAATCCAACTTCATGAACTTGGAGTTTGTTTAGATTTGATCACCCGCAGTATGCTTGTACTGTCAAACAACAGCTGCTGATTCTTGAGTATATTCAATAGGAGGGAAGACGAGATGTACTCATATATCAAGTATTGTAAAACAGTTTATAGAACGAACTCAACTTTGCACTTTACGTTCCGCCTATCCGGTTAGTACTGCACCGTAAAGTTAGGGCCCGAGCGTTAGCGGCGGCTGTAAGCACGGTGCTGTAATGGTCCATTCAACTCATGGACAGGCGTTACTTAAGTGCGTATTTAAGTCACGCACTGCCCTGAAATAAGTTATGAACATTTATCATACAGCCACGCGGATTGCATTCTGCTCACGGGCAGTTCTTATCTTTGTTCTTACATCCGCAACACTTTTATCATACTTGGGTTTCGGCTTATCGTATAAGAGAACCCTCCTTTTCCATATTTCCAGTTGTTAATGACCCAGAGAGATTCCTGCTTCATGCAAAACATATATGGTAATGCTAACTGTACCTACCTGCTCGACAGATGCACAGAAAGTCATTTGGGACCCATTTTCTATCTCTTTTGAGAAAGTATAGTTCCTAAGCCGCGCGCGCCCAAGCTTGGGACTGATTCCGTCCCGAGCTTGAAGCGAACGTGTGATGTGCTGCGTGATGCGCACGCGCGCCGTGTTCAGCTGGCGTGTTCGCACCGAAGCGACTCAGCAGCTCGAAGCTTGGGACTGATTCGTTCCCAAAGATAGGAGCTCCGAGCGCCCATGCCGATAGGACCTAAACACACCCAGCATGAACGTAACTTTGGCATCCCATGCCGTGGTACGAAGAGTACCTACGGGTTTATGGTACGTTAGAGTCCCAGATGATTCTCTCTGTGGTTGTAGAATTATTCATATGATGAGTGACATAATGTGTGTTACTCCTTCTAAGTCTGTGTATTTAGATTTAAAATGTTGCAAAATCGACGATGGTACCTTCAGCAGATGCAGAACCAAAGTTGGTTTTACTTCCATCAAAACGATTCCTTTCAAAAACATCCCCGGACTTGTGAAACATAATTTTTAAAGATTTCAATTTTCGAAATCTTACTGCAAAAAAAGGTGCCTTTAGTCCTGTGAATATGTTGTAGATGTACAGCAAACATAGAACACTACTGAATACTGATGGTTGAAAAGTGTTCCTGAGAATTTATTATGAATCAGGAGAATTCGCAAAGTCTAGAGTTATACTTCTGCCCTTCTTTAATACACTTCCTAGTAGTTCCAACACAATTCTGACAGTTCTCTTTAAAGATGCAACAAAATTCGACAAAATTTTCGGTGTAGAATCGTTAGACCAAGGAGTTTTCATGCATTATTGTCTTACTTCGGATCAGTTGGCGTTATAATGTAAGGTAGTTGTTCGAAAGAGACTTTCTGTACTTTAAATGAGGGAGCATTAGCAGAAAAAGTTTTGATTTAGCATCCTTATTCGAGAGCTATTAGAGGACGCACTTCAACTCAGGTAGATCTAACTATTATAACAACTCCATAAATGAAACTGAAGTTGAATCCTTGGATATTATCCTAAGTTAATTCGGGGAAGACGATTATTAAAGCGTTCTCAAATTGGAACAGTTGTAGGATTCCGGAAAGAGTGTATGCCACGTTTAGAGGGATGCAAAGAAAGGGGTCCACCATGTTAGTTTTGGCTTTCATGTTTTGAAATAGTCACATCAGCAGGAAATTTCATAGAACCTGAATGTTCGCAAAATTGGAATTTCCATTCAGACTGCGTACAAAAAATGTTGCCCTCCTGTCATGCTTGCGGCCATTATCCGTAGATGCAGTCATGTATGCGGAACTTGCAAATATGCTCTTGCTAATATGCTTGCACTGAGTCAAAGATAACTGTTATGAATTGACCAATTGAATGTTTTCTGCTAAGTAACTAATGTTTCATTTGCGATACTTCTATTTTTGATTGTCTGTTAATTTATATTACTGATCAAGCTTAACTTTATCCGTTTATGAACAACGATCCTGATTTCTGATATAATCAATACTTTCTCTACCGCATGATTGATTATACACAGTCTATCGTAACTCGAAAATTAGCTTTCCTGTCTGTGTGCATTTCATACATTCATCGGTCGTCATCTTTGCAACATGAGCGAACACGGTAGAGCTTGTTTCCTCATTTTCGTGTATCAAGACGGGTTTCTTTTAACTATTTTGTTGAATAAAGACGGCTCTAAGAGGAGCAATTTTTCCGTTTAATATTGATGCACGCATCAACTCTTTTGTCTCAACCTTTTTTTACGACATAAATATTAGCAACGAGGAATGAATTGCTTAAATTGTTCCCAATGTTTCAAAAATTGTTTATTGCTCGATCGTTTGTGGACAATGACCAATTCCATAAATCAATAAAAAAAGTTCTGACGAGGGCCATGAGAACTGTTTTTTTGATTGGTCTACGGTCTAGGTAACACTGTGAGCGTGTTGGCGAAATGGATTTCTTATCATTCATGCGTGATAAGTGGGCCATATCTTAACGCTTTTGCGTGTGAATAAGTATCCAATATCGCTTGTACAGGATATTTTCTTATCCTACATATGCTGGGTGGCGCATGCGCACTAGTATCCTCACACTAATATCCTCATTGCTCTACTCCGAGCACCTTCGACTGTACAGTCAGACTGATTTGAGTCAGATGGCAATGTCGAACTTCACCATCAGCGTCTCACAATAAATCGTATGACGGTGGTATAACCTAAGCTGAGAGCAAAAATTTTGCTGAGAAAATAATCAGTTAGTATAAAAAGAATAGAGAAACACAACCGATAAAATTGTCAATTCCATGTTAACATCAAACCCGAAACCCGTTTCCACACATTCACGCATCCAGGATGAAAAATAGTGTGTGCAACTTACGTGAATAAGTTACCAACAGCGCTCGATAGAAGCGTATGTGAGCACAATATACACGGTGTGGCACGGTTACTTGCTGATTTAAATTTCGCGCCAAGGGCCTTGAGGTGGTGGGCGAAAGATGGGATGGGGATCATTGGATGAAGGACATCCTTAAGTTCCAATTCGTTTCGAGTTTGTGACTGCCATGCGTTGGTCGAAGGAGGAACGAGCGTTCGCCTTGGAGACCTACTTCTCAAATGGCCGCTCCATTATCAGAACTCAACGTGCCTTCCTGTTCCTTGTGTTTTTTTCCGCATTACCACTTACCCTAAAAGTTTTCACTCATAAAACAATCGACTGCCGACCACGAAGTGGAGCTCCAGGGTGAAGATTGAACCGGGTCCAGAAGGCACGTTTGAGTTTAAGTAATGGTTCGACCATTCGGGAAGTAGGACTCCACGGCGAACGCTCGTTCCTCCTTCGTCCAACGCATGATAGACACAAGTATGCTCAGATCGGAAACTGAAGCTAGTGACTAACACACAGCGCGCGTGTGTTAGTCACTGGCTTCAGTTTCCGATCTGAGCACACTGACAGACACTAACCCAACGAAAAACGAAACTTAAGGATGTCCCCTATTCATTATCCCCATCCCATATTTTTCTCACCACCTGAAGGCGCTTGGCTCCAAATTTAAATCAGCAAGTAACCGTGCCGCAAACTGTACTATTGCCAACGATCGCGTTGATAAGTATCATAACAAAATGAAGGGGTTTTGTTACGTGCCCTACCCAACCTTTGATCGAAATCTTAATTCGTGAGTTTTGCGAATTTTTCGAGAAATAAAAGACTTGCAAAGATTGCGCTCCTTATTTAATGTCTACAAACCTTTTCTAGCAACTGTCTTCATTATTCTTATCTACTCCATCATTAAATGGAGGAGGGGCAGGGAATGAGCTGCTAGTGAGAAAGAGGGCGACTAGAGGATAATACTATGGATGTTGAACGTATGAGTGTATCTGGTATAAAGTTATAAAGTTGGAATTTGGGGATGAATGAAGCATAATAATGTTAAAAGTCTGTATGACATATTCAGCAGATGTAGCATAGCAGTAATTTTGAGCTGCTTGGGGTATATGCTCCAAAAATAAGTAGGAAAAGAGAGAATGATGGTTACGTCTCTGAAAGATATAAAAGTCCGGAATGAAACTCAGAAGATGAAAAGAGAGGAGGATCATTCAAGCGTTTGCTAGTAGGGATAACGTGGGATGTTTTAAATGGGAAGGAGACAGATGCTCCATTCGGTAAGGAATATATATATATATGGAGGAGTTAGTAGACTGATGGAAAAAACATGGCTGATTGCACGGGATAGAAAGCATTTTTTTCAAATCGGATATTTGGAGAACAGAATATAACGCACAGGAAAGCATTTGCTATAATGTTTAGCAACAAAACAATCGGAGTAATGTTTATTTTATTATGTTTCCATTCAGGAGTACACATTATATAATTACAAAAGATTGTGATCGACTTTTTGTTTATATTTTGTACAGACTATTATTGATGCAATTTTGTTTTTTTCACCTGCCTCTCCGGGTCAAGTTCAGCTCCAACAATTTCTTCTTCGGGCAAAGTTTTTACCAACATAAATGGCATGCCGAATATAGGAGTCCTAACTTCATGGGTGGATTTGTTGAATCCTGGTTGTTTATGAAAATTTTCAGGTATCATCTGAATCTTAGTTGAAAACATTGTATTGGGATTTCCAGTTACTCTGAATGATTTGCCCTCAAGAGTGACATACCAAGTTTCGTCATCAGGTTCTTGGACGTGTGGGTTGAAAATACCTTGAAAAGAAAATCAAAATTTTTTTAATTTGAAGAAAAAAAAATCAATCTTATCGTAAATAAGTGCTATTGAAAATGAAGATTCAAATTGAAGTATCAAATATTAGATCGAAATATCTACTGGAAAATCGCTGTTGGTTCCGAACCCAGGACCTTTCGTTTTCCGGACGAGCGATATACCAACTGAACTACGAAAGGGTCTAGCGATCCTTTCCTTACCCCAAATATGCACATCCTAGCTATGCATAAATACCCAAATATACAATTTCAATCTAAGATTCTCGTTTTCTTCATTTCGATTAGTCTTAACTGGAGTTTCTGTTAACCATTAGCAAATCAGAAACATAGTGCACCAATTTATCTATTTAATTGAATCCTTGCAAATACTTTTACATCATGTTGGACGGATGAAAATTTCCCAATTGAAGAATTTAGTGCAAATATCCTGTGAAAAAAGGACTGCCTTTCTACTCCACTGGGATCAAAACCCTTGACCCTCCCATTTCTGGACGCATCTTTTCACACAGGATTATACAATAATTTATCATTTATCATTTAATTATTAATCAAACCAAATCGAATTTCTTTTGAACGTCCAAAATTCGAGTTGAAATTTGCAACTTCGGCCAAATTAATAAAAGGCAAAGAACTCAACGACCAAATATAATTTCCAAATTTGGTCTTTGGATTCTTGGTTTTTTATTCATTTGACAGGATTTGATGATTTACATCCTGGCTTAGTTCTGATCAGTTCAAAAATTATTCCCATCAGACACTTCCATTTGGGAAGCACTATCATGCTCCCGTCACATTTCACGTATTCCAGAAATTATATTCCATATTCATTTACTTCCTGCATAATTTGGTGCTCGGACTCCCATCATTGCTCCATTTTCAGCAAAATATTCAACCATTTTCATGTCATCGGCTTTGAAAGCACGTGTCACAAATTTCTTATATTTATAGTGTCTAGCATTAAACTTAAACATATTTGGATATTCAGCTTTCAAAACTTTTGTTCCACTTCCCTTAGGATGAACTTCCACGTTAATTACCTGTCCTCTATATTCGACCGTCTTTTTTAATGGCATGGTTAGAGATGGACCTGCTCCCGGATCATCTGAAGCATTCAGTTCTAGGAGAAGAAAATAGAGAAGTGTATTTTGCAACAATCGATTTTTAATCATCAGAGGAGAGTATGGTAGGATGGCAGATATAGGGATAGTGAAGATACGATTAAAGAGATTATTGAAAAATTGAGAAAAGGATTGGAGGAAAGTGAATTTAACATGAGGAAAAAAATATCACAAGAGGATGTTCAGTCGAAAATGAAAACCATGAATAAGAAAATCCGGATGAACGAATGGACGGATTATTCAAGACTTTTGATAGTGGCGTAAAGAATAGGGCAATAATCAAAGGGTAATATGCATTTGTGGGAGATAAGGAGTGCGGGAATGAGTTTAGTGAAAAAGAGGTAAGTGAGGCCCTTATAAAGCTAAAAGAAACCAAGCATCTCCGTATATGTATATTACATTGCGTAAAATAAAAACTACAGAAGACTTCCGGTTAGCTGAACCGCTGCGCGACGTAAACATTCGTTTAGCTGAACTCGGGAGAAATCCACACCACTGTCCCCTTCCGCATGGGTGTTTCTAGAGATTACTTCTGATTGGTTGCCACCGTCGGTTGCCGTCTCTACTCGAGAGTAGTGGGGGTAGAGGAGGCCACTCGAGTTCAGCTAAACGAGCGTGGAGCATTCAGGTAAATGGAAGTTCAGCTAAAGGAGAGTTCAGCTAAACAGAACTCTTCTGTATATGGAAATAAAGTAGAGAAATTGAATTCATTTTCTTCTTAGAGGATTCGTCCCAATCCCCTATCGTGAACAAGGAAAATTCATCTAGTCGTTTATTTCGGAAAGTCAAATTGATACCAAAGCGCCACATGGATATGGATATGATACAATGGAATTAGATGGAATAAAAAATAATATATGTACACTATAAGATGGGGTAAAAAGGATCGTATGTGACAAAATAGGTTTGGAATAAAAAAGAGGCAGAGCCAGCATATACTAGCATACGAGAAGATAGGGTGGGATGGGATTCGAATAGAGCCGTTCGCGTAAGAAAATCTTGGATTAGTGAGGATATCATTTGAATTTACTATTTAAAATTAGAAATGCGAGGACTAAATGGAACTGGAAATATCTAGAGAAGGAAAGAGTAGGATGAGAAAGAATGAAATATTACAAAATGAAACAGGATGGGTTAGTGTGGGGTATGGTGAGATTAATAATTAAGATAGGATAAGGAAGGATGGGATGCAGTTCAATTGGTTATCATGAGAAAGGAAAATTCAAAATAATGAAAATATAAGTATTCAAAGCATAATGATGAAAAATGGTAAAATCCAAGGAATCCCGAATACAGGCATTTGAAAGTCAAACATGTGGTAACCTAAATGGAACCATTTGTTGCGTTTTATGAATCCCTGCTCAATATGTTGAAATCATTTGCTCTGAAAATAAGCTAGATGCGATATTCACATGAGGATTTATATTGAATAAGGATCTTCATTCTCTCAAAATGATTTGGTTAACGGTAAACGAGAAATTCGTGAACTACTCAATGCCTTTATATAGCACTCAGAGTAGAGTACGTGACGGCATTATAACGACACGATTCAATCTGGAACAAATTCTCGAAAACTAAAACATTTTATTAGTAGACCTAAGATTTTGGACGATAGAGAAGACTTTTTCTCATCCCAAGGAAAAAGTCTTATCAATACAGTCAGCCTTGTTTGTCAAATAAAAACTCAGTGATTTCTGGCTAAGCTTACATCATTTCCTTCTATTACTTCATTCTCAAGGTTTGTATGATTTTTCAAATCTTTAATCCATTTCAAAAAAGCGAATTTCACGTCTGACTCACAAACAAGACCTTTAAATCAACGATTAAGCCTCGGATAACAGCACTGCCGCTTTCATTAACGGACCGCATGCCCCGAGAAAAGTTTCAGGTGATGAATGGAGACTGGGTGTGTAGAATGCCAGAAGTGTGAATGATCTGAAGCAAAAGGAGTTGCGGGATACAATGCGCGTAAGGAAGCTAGATACTTTGTGCGTACTGGGAACAAATGAAAGGGATGTGAGAATAATAACGTGGAGAATGGTCTCGAAGTCTGGTCAGGAGTAGACAATGAATCACACGCTAGCCAAGGAATTGGTCTAATTATAAATGAGAAAGTAAGAGAGCATGTCCAAATATATGAGTGTGTATCTCCTAGATTATTATGGGTTAGAATGAAAGTGGGAATCAGGAGACTGTTTATTGTAACATGTTATGCTCGTGTTGATGGTAACAGTAAAGGGGAAAAAGACAACTCATGGTATTCGTTGAATGATGTAATACAGAAATGTGATTAAGGCCAAGGAATAATATTACTCGGAGACATGAATGGTTGGGTTGCTGTGCAACGCGATGGTTTTGACAGAGTATTCGGTCATTTCGGAGACCCAAAAACGAATGGTGATGGAGATCAATTGAGTAATTTGTGCTTAGAGAAAGGTTTCTTCATTACGAACACCTGGTTTAGGCACAAAATGATACACATGTATATCTGGTGCAGAGGCGAAAGCTATAGTATGATCGACTTTGTTGTAGCGGATAAAAGACTGAGAGGGCTTGTGGAAGATACAAAGGCTATGATGAGAGGTTCTGAATGCGAATCAGATCACTATCTTATATTTTCAAAAATAAACCTAGGTCAAGGAGGGAGGAGAAGAAAAATTCAAAAACCAGAAGGACAAATAATATATCGTGAAAAGCTGGATAAATATTCAGGGAATCACGAAGACGAGTGGGAAAAAGAATTAGGCAACAAAAATGTAGAGGGTGCTTGGATAATACTGCGGAATGGAATCTTTGAGAGTGCTTCGAAAGTTTGTGCCGTAAAAGGGTATGGACTGCACAAGCAATAATTATAGTAAATCTTCATTTATTACTTCTATACCGAGAGGGACGTTTGAACCGACATGTTCATTATACCAACGCAGAGGACTGACTAACTAATAACCAGCAGCAGGGCACAAAAGGCCTCATACACACACAGACCCACACTACCAGACACTAAGGTATAATGTTATCTCTGCGCGTATATAGCTATACTTACTAGGTATGATTTTTTTATATTGCAACAGTGTGTGGTACTGCCATAAATGACTATAAGATGAAAAGAAACTAAGAAAATAAGACACTATTTAATCAATGGGTCAAGAAGACTGGAAAAGGAAATACTAGCTCTGAGCTACTCGGAATGAGGAATTCTGACGGTGAAATGGTATGGGATTCGGACAAAGTGAAGGACTGTTTGCTGGATTTCTGCAAAAAGCTGTATGAAGGTGAAGCGGCGACGCACGACAACAACAGTGACACTAGCACGGATACGTTAGACAATTCCGATGTAGGTGGCGGAAGCAGAATTGGTATCGACGACATTATTTCCATAATCAAAAAACTGAAGAATGGTAAGGCTGCCGGTGTGGATGGTATTACCTATGAGATGCTAAAGTTCGTCGGCGGATATTTGTTCTTGTGGCTGTGTGAATTTATGAATATTTGTGCTGTGAATAGCGGAGTTCCGAGTGATTGGAGAAGAAAGACTGTAATGTAATGGTAGCAAAGCAAGTTCGAGAGTAAATGGATAACTAAGCGACTGGTTTGATATTAGGCAGGGCGTTGGGCAAGGATGCGTTTGATCCTCTTGGATTTTTAATTTATACATGGACAAATGTCTGAGAATGGCTGTATTTGACGAGTGAGGTGTTCATCTAGGGACAGTGAAAGTTTGTGGCCTTGCGTTTGCAGATGACAAGATTGTTACGGTAGAATCAGCCGAGGATTTGCAGAGGATGTTGAGCAGACTGGATACCAGCATGAAGAGCATGGGTCTTAACATTAACGTCAATAAAACTAAAATCATGTTGTTTGAATGTAAGGATGCAAAAGAACATTAAAATATTACTCTAAATAGAGACAGGATAGAACAAGTTGATCATTTCGTGTATCTTGGAAGTTTATTCACTTCTGACGGGAAGATAGATGCAGAGATTTCCAGACATATAAATGAGGGTAGAAAGATTATCAGCAGTGTACGGGATATTACTTAAAGTAAAAATGTAACAAATAAAGCTGAAATTCCCATATATAATTATTTCCTAGCACCAACTGTCCTGTACGGTAGCGAGACCTAGACATATCAAGAAAAGAACAAAAGTAAACTCAACGCGATCGGCATGCAAGTTCTGCGTTATATGTGCGGTGAAACGCTTATGGACAAAGTGAGTAATGAATGGATTCTCGAAGAATGTGGTATAGAAGAAACGCTGTTTGACAATAGTGACAAAGGGTGAATGGTAGCGTACCCAGAGGCAGACAAAAGAAGGAATGGATAGAATGTGTGAACGAGACCCTCAAGAGGAGAAATATAAAGAGCCGTAGAAACATAAGAGCCTGTATGAAAAGATGCATGGATGTGGAAAAAGCAAGAGATGTAGGCCAGGATAGGGATGTTTGAAATCGTAGTGGATTTTTTCCGTCTCACGGTCATCATATATTAAATCAAAAATGAAAATGAAAACAAAGTTGGAAAATTTCCTTTTTTTCCGAACTCGGAAATCTTTTATTTGCGATAAAACACCTCCATTTTCTATTCACGACGTTCCGGTGACAGTGCGCACCTTTTTCAAGTATGAGTAATCTAGATAAATTAATATAAATATAAAAGTTTTAGTGTGAAAAAAAGGAAACATTTACAATGGATATAATGCTTTGTTAATAGTTTAAAATATTACGTTACCCGGAAAGTGTGAAGCGAAGTCAAGGTATAAAATATAAAACATTGAAGTCAGATAAGTAAAAACAAAACGTCAAAGGTATAAAAGTCATGTATGAAGTCTCCAAAATTTTTTTTTGGGACTTTTAAATAATAAAATCACATTGCTTCTGATGATGTTGGGAGGAATACAGAAGGTAAACAATAGTAATAGAAACGTAGTGTGATGTGAAATTTGAAAGTGTAAAGGTCGTTTTTCAAGGAAAAACTACTGATGATAAAGCACATTAGAACTAAAATTTATGAATTCAAAATTTTAGAATTTGATATAGTAAAAAGGATATTATCTTATAATGCTCTGGTGAATATTATTTATATTAGGAATTTCTGTCTGTAAATTAACTGATGTGTTAAGATATTTGTTGATGTAAATGGATTCAATAATACGTCTTTGATAAGTATTTTTTTCCTTAGCTGAAGTTTTTATGTTTTTAAAATCAGAATCAAAGTAATGATCGAATTTCCAAGAATGTGTTTCTAAGCCTGTATTGATGTTTCCAACTTCACAATCTCTCTCATGTTCAGTAATTCTGGTTTTTACTCTCCTGCCAGTTTCGCCTATGTAAACTTTATTGCAACATTTGCATTTTATTAGATAGACAACACCAGATAAGTTTTCAATGGAATCACTGTCCTTTTTCTTTGATAAATGATTATCTAGAGTATTTGTGTTTTTGAAATAAACCATAATATTGAATTTTTTTAGTGAATTTCTTTATCGTTCTGATAAGCCCTGAACATAAGGTAAAGTGACTTTTATATCAAAATTGTTATGGGTGTCAATCCAATTTTTTTTTATTGCTATTATTATAAATTTCTTTGTAATAAAGTTATTTTTAATTGTTTAAAATTTTTTTTTCTAAATTTTATGTCACTCAGTTTTATGCATCTGTCGACTAACCCTTTTATTAAACCTACTTTTTGACAGAATAAATGTGTGAGTTAAAATTCGAATATCGTCTAGACCAAGAAGGCTTTTTATACCAATTTGTCAATAGATCGTCGTTAGGAGTTTTTATAATTTGTAGATCAAGATGGTTTATGACATTATTTATTTCAACTTCATGAGTGAAGTTGATGCATTCTTCAATATTATTAAATGTATCTAAGAAAATTTCAATTTTATCAGTAGGAATGATGGCAAAAATATCATCGACATAACGTTTATATGAAATAGGTGTGAAATTTATTGATTGGAGTGCTCTGTTTTCTACATCTTGTAGAACTAATTCAGAAGTAACGGGTGATAAAGGCAAACTCATAGGACAACCCGAAATTTGTTTATAAAATTTTTTAAGAAAAGAGAAAACAGTGACATTGAGAACTGTTCTGGTAGCAATTAAAATTTCGTTCTTTGTTATTTTTGTAAGATTGTGATTAAAAGTGAGTTTTTCTTCAATGCAATCTAAAGCAAGATCAAGTGGAATACTGTCGAACATAGATACCACATCGAGAGAAACCATTGAATGAGTGTTTGGTGCGTTAATATTTTTTAAGCAATCTTTAAGTTCCCAACTGTTTTTTACTAGAGAAATAGTGTTGAGAGATACTGGTTTTAATATGTTTGAAATGTATTTTGATAGATTGTAAGTAGGGGAGCCTACAGTAGAGACAATTAGTCTCCAACTTAAATTTGGTTTGTGAACCTTAGGGAGAGCATATGCTTTTGCTACTACGCTATTATGTGTTTTTAGACGGTAGCACATCGATCATTAATCAATCTTTTATTTTCCCATCTAATAGCTGTGTCCTTACATTCTTTTTTCATTGTTGGAATCAGACTAGTTTTAATTTGTTTGTACAAGATATCATTATTTAATACATTTTCAATAGTTTTATTATAATCATTTCTATTTGCGGCTACAGTTATATTACCTTTATCGGCTTCGACAAAGATAAGATCTGTATGTTCTTTTTCAAATTTTTCAACCAATTGAATAGATTTTTAAATTTAGTGTTATTGTTGTGATGAGAAACAATGTTTGTACCTGTTTTTCGAAAATAAAGTTTCAATTCTTCATCACTAATATTTCTAATAGAGTTTTCAATTTCCGCAACATAGCTATTGATAGGAATTTTATTCACGTTTAATGGAACACCATATTTGTTTCCTAAGGCCAAGGTTTCTGCGACATCATCAGGGAAATCAACATTAGATTCTTGAAACAATCCTCTAATGTAAAGTTTGTAATTTCACTTTTAGAAGCTATAAATCTATTCTTTAATGAATCAAACTTTTTTTGACATTCAGCTCGTTTTGAAAGTTTTCAATTTTGGGAGCTTAATTCTTGTGAGTCGAAGAATCTGTTTAGAGAGCCGTCAAATATAACTTTTTGAAATCTATACTTCAAGTAATTTGAAAACCGACTAAGCCTCTGAATGTTTTGTATGGTGTTTTCAATTTCTAGACGTAGACATTTTGTTTGGAAGTTAATTTTTGTTTTTTGAAATTCATAAATCAATTTTTAATTTAGATTGTGAAATTCGACAGTGTTCAAATTGTGTTAAATATGTGCTGCAAATAAGGCATTGTTTCTACATCTAGTTAGGAATTTATCTAGATTGCTCATAATTTTATTTACTCATAATAACTCATAATTTATCTAGATTACTCATACTTGAAAAAGGTGCGCACTGTCACCATACGCCGTGAATAGAAAATGGAGGTGTTTTAATCGAAAATAAAAGATTTCCAAGTTCGGAAAAAAAGTAAATTTCCCAAATTTATTTTAATTTTAATTTTTGATTTGATATATGATGACCGTAAGACGCAAAAAATCCACTACCATTTCATGAAGAATTTCCGGTCGAAGAAGAATGATCTGAATCGTTTTCATCGTTTCGCATGAATACACTTATAGGGATGTTTGGAGAGCAATTGTATATGAAAAAAGAAGTGAAGCCTGAAACGAACGATTTTGGATACTAATTGGCCCGTGGAAGGATATCGCTTGGTGGATTATTTTAATGGCTTCGCGAAACTGTTTGTACGAGGTGTTTGCTAGAGAGATCAAGAAGCGACCCGTGATGGAGCGATGTTGCACAGGACGAGTGTGCCGTTTGAAAGCAAAAACAGGCTGGACTTACTTTTGCTGCGTATGGTTTTTAGGAGGTCTTACCTTCCATGTTGCCGAAGTAGCCTCGCGTATAGTCATTCTGCTTAACAATTCAATTAAAGCCTTTGTTTAGTAAAAATCCCGCATCTTCATCAAAAAATGAAAGCAGCTTCTTTCTGTTCGCAAAAAACATGAACTGAATTCTAAGATTGATCTTATACCTATCCCTGCTTCCTCCTCATACACATCCCTTAATTGAAATATTCCATGTCAATTCCACTTTCCAATCTTTCCACATCAACTCTCTATTTTCCAGTAGTACAGCGAGGCTGGAACCGAACGAGTTACGCCTACCCGGAAAGGGATTTGGCTTAATGGTAGGTATAATAATAATAATAATAATAATAATAATAATAATAATAATAATAATAATAATAATAATAATCTGTCTCAACTTTGTCTCCTTTTTTGTTCAGTAGCCTTAATGTGGGTTGACAAAAATGTTATTCCAAAGATGGAATTCTACAAGTCATTGCACTTTTTCTGTCTTCCACTAATCATTTGAAACATGACCATCCAAATAACATATATTTCATAACAGCAGCTTTGCCAGTTTTTTCTGTTTTGATACAAATTTAACTGGAACTTTCATAGAATTCCTAAGAGAACATAATTATCGCATCTATTTCTGTGACAATATTTCTCCTTATTGCTTCTTCAGTATCCCCCCTTCATATAATTAACATGCAATTATTCATCTGTCCTTTAAGTGGGATTTGAAAATACGGCTACCATATGAAAACACTGAGTTTTGCGTTAATGCACTACCCAGTGCTCAGGACACAATGCTTCCAGTTCTTTTCGAAACCTTTTCCAAATGAAGGAAAAGTTAGCACAAAGGATTGCTCTGTTACGTTTGTCCAACCTTAAAACTACAAAGCTCGAGGAATTGTAGCTCCTTCAGGTTCAGATTTCAATTTACACAATATCCACAGTCGCGAAAAATTTTCTCCTATGCCCACGCCATAACTTGCGCCTTATCTGTACGTTTTCAAGAACATACGTTCGTGATTATAAGATTGCTGACTTTACAGCTCTTATCAAAGTTGCATTTGTCTGGTGGAAAAAGTAAATGGGAGACGATCCTGAATCGAAGAACCGATCAAAGCACGATTGTGAAGAAGACAAAGAGACAGAAGCAGAATCGTGACATTTGCATCCATAAAAGCTCCCAGTTTGTGGTCTTCTTGCGATATTATCAGTCTTGGACGAAACCAAACGTATACATGTCTGTCTCCAACGCGTATGAAGACAGAGGCACAGATATTTTCGTTTTTGCCTGCAACTAACTTGTCTGTCAGGATAACGTCGAATTGTAATCTTCGTTTTCTTTCTGAAATCAATTATGGAAGTCGTTTCTCAACGCCCTGGCGAACATCCCATCTTGCAAGTTACTCAATAAGGCGTGAGTAAAAGAGAAGACATCATGTACCACTCGTGGGATACGGCGACTTTCAACTTGTATAATTGCTGCGATACCACGTCAAACATCATGCTCATTGACAATTGGCGCCTTATCCCGTTGTATTATACTGTAGTATAATTGAAGCTTAACGTTGTGGAAATTGAAAGCTCTACTCGAAGGTGCGTACAACGTTGCCTTCGATCATACGACCGGCCAGAATTTTTACGTAAATCATGTCAGGTGTACTTACAAGATTTGCTTAAACATGGCGAAGTCATAGAGTAAGTCGAAAAAGATCAATTCAGTACACCAGGTTTTTCCACAATTAGGTGGTCAGAGATATTATGGTGTAGTGTGTGGCCATACTTGATCATGAAATAAGTTTTGACGAGGGCCACGAAAACTTGTGGTAGTTTAACCTACTAACGCGCCCTATTCAACCGGTGACAGAAACTTTGAAACAAGTGTTTCGTAAATTTTTCGAAATGCAGAAGACTTGCAAGGATTGCGCTCCTTTTCGGGGACCTACAAACCCTTTCCACAAAATTTTTGATAAAGCTACTCTACTCCAGCGTCATATGTGATAAGACCATGAACTGATACAGAGCTAAGGAAGTAGGTATGATTTCTAGAAGAATCCAGTTGGTAGCAATGGAGTTCATCGAGTACTGAAGAGAAACTGAAGTTTCCTCTCCTCGCGAAGTAAATTCACCAATTAAATTTGACGACAAGATTGTTGCGGCCAATCTGTTATTATATGGAGGGACATCGATCCGTTAGTGTTGCTTACCCAGTGTGCATCTAAAAACGAAAATATTTCATTTGTTTGATCAAGTTAAAGCCGCACTGCGGATAACATTTGCAATGCTCACAGCATCGAGTTCAAGGAACTCAAGCATCTCTATATCTTCCTCCATCTCTTCATGGTATGCTGATACCAATTCGCAGATATAAGCAACAGCACGGTGAAAACCTAATGTAGTCTTCATTCCGGTCCTTGGCAACAGCATATTTTTGGTATTTATGGAGCTTGTCACTTGTGGCGAAAAGAATTAGAACTAGTAGCACTGTTTATTTCGAAGCAGCATTCGACTCCGCGTGTAGAGGGCGTGCTATGAAACGTTATATAATTGAGAAAAGACTTTATGAAAGTCAGACAACTTAGCGCTGCCAGCCAGGGAAAATGAAAAATGGATTACGTCATATTTTTTTCTCTTCTTTTGATATTTCCATACTAAAAAATAAATCTGTTTGCTCTCCGAACTTCCGAAAAGAGTGGCGGCGCTAGCTTGTCATCAACTCTGCATTGCTGCCAGTAAGAACTCTTGAAAACTTATTATAATTAGAAAACACGTTACAGGAGAATGTTTTTCCCTCTCTTTGTTTTGCACTGGGCAATATAGCAAATGCCAGAAAATTATCCTTAAATTACAAGTACCAACCTCTTGTGATAAAAAACTGGCTGGAACTGTAAAAACAAATAAAAACAATGTAGAAATGATGCAGAAATTCTAACTGATTATTCTACTTTCCTAATCGACCCCTCTCACCATTTACATAAAAAACCACCCTCGTGCTTAAATGTACGTACCGAAACATTCAGATATTTATACGGGACTCATAGAAACTTACAATATTAAGGGGAACCATCCAGAAGAGATGTTAACACTCCGGTGAGAAATTTATCAAGTGCCTGAAAACAACCCCCAACTGAAACCCACCAACCTTCAAACAATAATTCTTTGAAATTGTATAAAACAACTTCAGGTAATTTAAATATGAGTTATAAATGTAATTTCGTGAAGAAGTATATAAGGATTGCAGACAAGAAAATATAACTGCCTTCGGATGGAGTTCGAGTCTAGTAACTTGCACTATTTTTTATCCTATGACTTGAACCAATACCTTTTCGGTTCCTTGTATTTGAGAAAAACGGAGTTTAGGAGATCAAAATATAACCCACGAATAACATCTATTTCACTGTTCAGCAACCCAACAGTCAGGGTGATTTTCATTTTATTATGTTCCTATTCAGGAATACACATCACAAAAATACAAAAGATTTGTTATAAGTTTGTTTTCAATCCTATGCATAGAATAATATTGATACAATTATTATCCCTGCATATCCGGGTCAAGTTCAGCTCCATAAATTTCATAATCGGGCTCGCATTTGATCATAAGAAATGGCATGCCGAATATAAAAGCCTTCACGCGATGACAATTCTTGTTGAATCCTCCTAGTTTATGGAAATTTCTGGGAATAAGCTCAATGTGTGTTGGAAACATTGTATTAGGATTTCCATTAACTCTGAAGGAGTCGCCTTCATAAGTGACAAACCATGTACTGTCATCAGGTTCTTGAAGGTTTGGGTCAAGAATGCCTTAAAAAGAAAAGAAAAGTTTTTGTATTTCATATTGATAATATTATTATTCTTATCATTATTATTATATTACGTCAAGTCTTTTCGGGTTTAGTACCAGCCTCGTTCTACGGGAGAATGAAGAATTTATATGGAAAGATTCTAAAGTGGACTTGACATGGAAAATTTTGAGCAAAGGATGTGTAGGAGGAGGATGCAGGGATAGATATTAGATCAGTCTTAGAATTTATTTCGTGTTTTTCGCGAACAGAAAAAATCCCGATTTCATTTTTAATCTCAATTTTCAGTCTTAAGACCTTCGCTTGAGACGCAGTATTTTTAGTAAACAGAGACTTTTATCGAATTTTCGAGCAGAATGAATATACATTAGGTGACTCCGATAACATCAGAGGTAAGACCTGCTAAAAACAATGCACACCAAAACTGAGTCTAGCCTGTTTCTGTTTTAAAACAACACACGGATCACTGACTGAACAAGTACACTCATCTCGTATTATAGGGCCACTTTTTATAGTGCCGGCCTTACGGCTCTTCATGTTCGAGTAATTCTGTCTCTCCTCTCGAGCGTCGCACGACAGCCAAAAAGCTCGAAAAGGCAGTGCTGTGATGCGTAGTATAGAAGTTGTTCACCTAGCTACTTGCTACGCATGACTATACATACGGTCCTGAGTGTTTACGTTAGCGTGGTCGAACGTCGCTTCAAATCGGGTTCGAACTGCATCTCAATTGCTCTTGTTGCAGGGCCGCCAACCCATTATACTGGCGCTAAAATGCGAGATGAGTGTACATGAAATGCCTAATAAAACATCGGGAAATTTAATAGCATACTCGAAAAATTATTTACATTGATTATCCTGAACCTGAATTATTTTTTAAAAATTTCGTAATATGTGTTGAATTTCCGTCACTACTAATTCAAACGAAAGTCCATGAAAAGTATATTACACGCATGTCAAATTGTATACATTCGGGAAATTTTCAGCGTTAAGCCTTCTCGACAGTGAATTTTTTACTTCGTGAAAAGTAAAACAAAACATTTAGAATAACAATTTCGAAAAACGCCAGAAAAAACAACATATGGTCTGTGAAGAACTAGCTTAGCACATCTTATTTTCTAGACGGTAGTTAAAAACTGTTTGAAACCATTTTACAAAAAAGCCTTCCGAAAAATGAGATGTGCTACGCTGATTCTTCACCGACGATGTTGTATTATGACATCATTGTTTCTTCAGAAAAGATCCAGAAACTCGCTTCCGAATATTCCTTCCCAAAACGGATAGTTTTCCTTTTATTTGTGATGAAATCCTATTAAAGAGAAAGATTCAAATTTATAGGGAAACGACATTAAATTTAATTGAGTGGTCAGCAGAAAAAACCTACGAGCTGAACTCTCCTCATTCTCTCTTCATCCATTCTTTCAACATGATCAAACAATCTCTGAGAATTTTTCTCTCTCCTATTAAACAACGGGTCCTCTACATCAAATTCTTCGGGAATCTACCTAAAATTGACTTTGTCTATTTTGATAACAGCGAATATTGTATTTCGCAGTATAAATAATTGATGTATCTTCTCTCTTGTTCCAGGTGAGTTTCAATTTCCTGAATATTCTTCCTGAAGACGCATGTGAGTATGAAATAGGTTCCAACAATAGAAAGAGATTTTGATGATTCCAGAAAGGCAACTGTTGCGATCCGAACCCAGAACCTTTTGTTATTCGGACAAATGATCTATCAACTGAGCTACGAAGGGGTCTAGTAATTACTTTTTTACCAAAGATATAAAAATACTAGTATATACTATAAAGTATATACTATAGATTGTATATTTGTGTTTACATGTATAGCTAGTTAGCTATACATGTAAACACAAATATACAATCTTAATCTGAAATTTTCATTTCAATCATCATCATCCGTCCTAGCAGGAGATCCCGTTGGTCATTCGAGAAACAGGGATATAATGCACCATTCCATTGAACTAATTGAATCTCTGCAATTATTTTCGAACCGGGAGGCAGGACCTTTCGTTCTTGGGCGGATGTTTCTATATAGAATTCTATATAATTTATCATGTGCAATTTTTCTCTGGATTAGTTCGCAAATGATCTCCATCGGTCACTTCTATCATAGAAGCCTCAAATTTCCTCCGCATCTTTATAGGAAAAACCAAAAATGGTTGCATAGTTCGAATCGCATCTTAGCAATCGTTCTAAACGAGTACAAGTAAGCAATTGTGAGCAGTCTGCTTGTGAGGAGGTCAAAAGTGGTGTCCCTCAAAGGCCCACTCTTGCCTCCGTTCTACAGGGTGCAGCACGGTTACTTGCTGATTCAAATTTGTCGCCAAGCGCCTTGAGGTGGTGGGAGAAAGATGGGGTGGGGATCATTGGATAGGCGAAATGCAATGGTTAGTGACTGCCTGCGTTAGCCGGGCCCTATCCACTCAATGGTGAAATTATGAAGATGGATAGACTGACGGCAGCGCCAGCAGTAGGTCGCACATTGAGTCAACGTTATACGTGTTGTGTATATGTACTGTATATGTATTTTATATATGTAACCACTTTCATAATAAATATAACGACTAAAAAAGTGAATTAACCAATAGAAGAGAATGTTCAAAAATATATGGAGTATAAGCAGTTACTCCTGATACATTTTTAGTGTTATTTGAAGCACAATAAATTTTCTCCTATCAGTTTACATATTTTTTTGATTCTAAGATTCAATTCTGAAATTTGACACATATTTACAATACAAACACAAAAAAACAAATCACAATTCAAAGTCATGAAGAAGTCATTCGAAGAAATGAAACTTTAGGATGTCCGCATCACAAATATGCTGACGACTTTGAACTTGACCTGTCTAGACCCATTTCTACACTTAAGACTTTGCTTTAAGAGGGACCCTGCTAAAACAAGGGTTATTATTATCGGACCTTGTTGCTCTCTATCGCTTGTAACAATTTCTATACTACCTCCTCTTCTGATTGACAAGTGTGGCATTCAGTTTATGGAATCAGTGAAAGATCTAGGCTATATACTCAATCGCACTCTTTCCTAGAAAGTACAAGTTTCGGAGATTTTAAGGCAAAACTGCAGAGTTCTCCAGCAACTTAATAGGAATAAAGGATCGCTTCCTACTACAACACATATTCTCCTAGTTGAAAACCTCATTCTCACTTTCCTTGATCATGGCTGCTTAGTTTATGACGATATTCCTGATGAGCTGAATGCTAAGCTTGGGCGTACACTATATGCTTGCATCCGGTTTATATATAATGTTCCTAAAAGTGAATATATCACTCAGTATAGAGACAGAGAGAGGAAGACTTTTTAATGTCGCTAAATGGAGGCCCTCTTTGTTATGGCAAATCTGTTACATAGCCATTACATTGATGAGAATTAACTAGCACAGTCCAAACTTCGTGAAAAGAAAACAGTACTAAAAACCAAACCACATCGCAATTGTAGAATGCAAAAGTCGTTTATTATTCGTGATGCACGCTTTTGGAACAAATAACCAGTTACAAACAGGGAGGCTCTTCCGCAATACCATTAAAAAAACTACTTTTTCCTCAATTATTTACAACTTCAAATCTGACTCTTGAAATCACACATTCAAGAGTGGAGTTAGCTATATGTATGACACGCTGTTAAATATGAGCATGAGTTTTAAGAAAATTTATCATCCGATATTCCTATCATTTATAACTTTTTATTACAAAGATATGTGCAG
>WSXT02073831.1:0-12211 GCA_011762715.2 Neuroterus valhalla
AAATTGTAACGAATTTTAAATTGGACGAACGATTTAAAAAAATTCTTTTCTATAAATATTCACTGAAATTCCCTGTCCCAAGTCAGATAAATGAGGAAAAGCAAATGAAACGTGATAAATACATTTTTTTGAAATAATGAAGGTCATGACGTATAGATATAGTAAAATATTTTAAGAATCAGATTAAAGGGACGTTACATTTTTTAAATCAAATGATAAGATCTCTTTTTGATTCATAAAAAGAAAGCTGTCATTTCTCTTTTTTTTCGTAAAATTTTTAATAGTCTATTTCGAGTCAAGCGAATTCACGGTTTTTAATTATATTCACGTTCATTTCCCGGTTTTTTCCTGGTCAATAAAATTCCCGGTCATTTCTTGTATCTTTCACAGTTTCCCGGTCAAGTCGTCACCCTGGTTACTAAGAGATTTTTATTACTAATAAATGAGTGAATAATTTGTATAAGTGTATTCCGCTAGATTGAAATAATTAGGAGCTGCCATGCAGTTCCACGAATCAATCACCTAGACGTAAATTTACGTGGCTTGTTGGCCAGGTTAATATTATTACTAGTCATTAACTATAAGAGTGTTGATCAAAAACAACTCGTCAACTGTACTCATGCATGGTAATATCCACGCTGACTAGTAGCTGTTGCTCTTGGTGGTTCGGAACCCACCTTAAACTGTAGGCCCTCCTCATCCCTGAGTTAGCGGTGAGGTATGCAGAAGAAAAGAAAGAAGGTTATGCAGAGGCTCCCAACCCCATAATAGGGAGAGATCATAAACAAATATTCCAACTATTTGAGGCTGCTAATGTTCGCAAATTATTTTGTGTAAAGAATTTTGTCCGTAAGAAATTGTGTAAAGCATTGGTATGTAACATTTTGTATGAAGCATTTTATGTAAAGCATTTTATGTAAAGCATTTTATGTGGAATACTTGATGTAAAACATCGTCTATTAAATCCCACGGATCCTACAAAGTGAGATAGATTAAAATTTTAGAGCAGTGATACGTAGCATGGATATCAAGGAAACAAACGTTATGAATGTGGCCAGCAGTGAATTTTTAAAATATGTTGGATACTCCCTAAAAGAAGGTAGTAATTCTTTTGTTGACGTAATTCTTTTGTTGGCGTAATTCTTTTGTTGACGCAATTCTTTTGTTGACGCAATTCTTTTATCTTTCTGTCACCAAGATACCATGACGTTTTTCGGCCCGGAACAGATTTGTCGAGCAACAATGGTCTGCTACCCAAAAAGATCAAACGCGATTCTATCTCTCTTGAGACCGTAGTTTTAATTAATTGGTGAACCGTCGGGAATATGCTGTAAGAGCAAACCATTTCAGAATCTAGCTTCAGCTGATTTAATTAACCTTCCGGAAGAGAAGTCATGATATACAAACTACAAATTTACCAGTTAATTAGATAAAAAGGACTCAAATAAGATGAATGTTACCATTAACCATGTGTCTTATACTCTTGGAGAGCATTTCTTAGTTGATGCATCAACTAAGAAATCTTACATTGTAAGATCAATAAATCATTGTACCAAAGATTTGTTGAGAGTGACACTGTTTTCTGTTGAGCCGTAAACGACGGCACTTACTTTGTGCTATAACTTATTCCATTTATGAATAAAGAAAAGAATATAGTTTATCGTTCACTCTTCCTGTAGCAACAATTGACATAGATGAGAAATTGAAGGAATGTGACCACCAGTATAGATTTTAATTGAAGTTATCAATGATTCGTTTAATTTAGAAGAAAATTGTTGAAACGGAGGTGTCGTCTTTTTAGGTCAGACATTACATAATTTTGATGCACTCATTAGTTTTTTTACATCAATTTTTCAGAACAAGATAAGCATGATTGCAATCAGTGATTAGTTATATCAGTTTCACTAAGACAATGAAGCATGTAATCGAGTAGATCATCAATAACTAATGATATATTATTGAGTCTCATATCTGAATTCAGATGACTAAATTAGGTATATGTAAATTAGATAACGGAAGCGCATCTTTATTTTGATGTGCGCTAAAACTCATGGCCCATCTTAACCGGTTTATATATTGCTATTATTGTGTTGATAAAGTTTATTTTTCCTTCAGCCTCCTATATGGGTACAACGATACCGATGCAAACAGAAGATGAAACATAGTTGCATCAGTGTATTTTTTTTCTTGAGATTTGATAAGCTAGCTGTTGTTTAATTAGAATCATAACACCTAGTTCATTGGTGTCGTTTTATAAACTGGAGACTGATTATACTCTGATTTATTACTAACGTTATGTCCAAAGAGGAACAAATAGGTATCCGATAAATTTGCATTTAACAAGGAAGTAAATATTACTATTAGTATTTACTTGTAGTAAACAAGTTAGACTTTGTTGACCTCATTTCTAACTCTCCCGAGTAAATTTCTACTAATTATTTCTAAACCCAATGATTCGATACAAATCAAAGAGTAATACAAAACATATAGCATTGTACTTTTATACAATTTCAACTTCCGATAAACTGTTATTTCATTATAATTTATGAACTCCTATGTTTCATTTCCGCGATGTTAGGTTTCAAACCAGGTTTTTTCATGAAGCAATTAATAAATTATGTTCATGATTTTCTGTTTTCTGGTATACCTTTGGGAACTAAAAAACGTATTTCAGATCCATAAATAAAGGAAGCCTTCAGCTGCTGTCAAAGGACAAACCGGAGTTTATAATAAAGTGATTAATTCCTCTCTAAAGTACAAACACAAACCGTATAAATTTTGATGGAACAAGAAGCGTCTCATGTAAGATGTGCTTCAAAATTATTATGTAGTTGGAAAGCAATACAAATTAACTCAATGTTTGGTTGAACATACACATCTCCTTGTATAAACTATACTATTAGATGATTGTTCTTGTATTCCGCATCTCTTTCAAAAACATGCACACATGATCATTTGATCTTTGTGATGCAAATAAATATCAGGTTCATGCAACTGATTCAACAATTTCTTATGATTAAAGTGATAAACCAAACGTAAGCAGATGTTGTTGGAATGTGAAAGAGCTTGTCACCATCTATTGTTCCTTGAGTTTTCCTTTCTGGGTTCCATTATCCTAAATTCCTTTTTTGAAACTGACTCAAAAAGTTATTACTATCGCTAACAGTCTAACATAATATAGACATCAAGATCCTAATTCATTCTATCGCTTTCTCTGAATGAGATATTTCGACTCATCATTACTGGAGTTCCAAAACTATAAAGGAAAGAATCAATGTTATGATTTGAAGTGATTCAAATGATCATATCTGGATTTTAGAGAGAAAGATACAAGACAACAATGGACTCTAATCCGATCGAAAAATATTGAAAAAGAAAGAGCAGATGAAACAAATATAGGATACACTCAATCATCGTTTTCTTGCTCAAAGACAAAACAACTTGAATTTTGATTAACCCATATTGTCTCTTGGATGATCTCTTCCACTTTCTCCTAATATTCTTCTAACAATTATTCCTTTTTAACTTTGTCTCATCTTATTGTCCCATACTGATGCGCTACTCATGGTTCAGTCAATTTGATAAAAAATGACAAACTGAAAACAAGAGGTGAGAAAGGATTCATTGCTCACCATTTGGACTAGTTGGTCCCCCGTGAGGTGTGTATAGGTGTCCATGATGATTATGCGGATGTGGGGGTGGGGGGAGCCACGCGAACCCGGCAAGGGAATGCGGAAATCCCGCGGGATTCCATCCCGGACCCCCTTGGGCCCCAAGGTAAGGTCCCGAGGACCTTTGCACCCCAGGGTGTATAGGTTGGGGAACTACCGGGCTTGATTTCTCCTTCTCCTGGTTCCCCAGCTCTAAGTCCCTCTCAAGTTCACAGTCCGAGTCCATCACATTGAGGTCCTCGGACTGGCCCACGCTCCTTATTTCTTGGTCATCATCAAGCTGGTCAGTCGTCCTATCGCCCTCGAGGGACCTATTGGCATCCGAATCACTTCTATCGTCAAACTCTCGCCGTATGGGCGACACAGACCGATTCAACACTCTGTCATCATCCTGACGCTCTCGTCTAAGCTCATTGAGTCTATCAGGCGACATACAACCACTTCCGTCGTCTTGGTCCCGCTGCTCCATTTCCATCCTGATGGGTGATGAGGACTTGTCATGATTGGTTCTCGAAAAATCCTTAACAGTCAACATCTCCTGACGATGATCAGGGAGTGCTGTCCGCTGATGATGTCCAAACGGAGACAAGCCATGCGGACTTAACCTCGCGAGGAGTTCTCTACTTTGGAGACGTTGTTGCTCCATCAAAAGTTCACGATATCTCGCTTCCATTTCAAAATTCTTGTCCGTCCCCAGCCTTTCGGACTCGGAATCCCTCCGGCCGAAGGCTGCCGACGGCGACTTCTTCGTGCCGCTGAGCAGCGAATCTACGCTGAAACTTATCTTCCCGCTGCGGGGTTTCAGGTTGGAAGATGCTGATGTTGCGGTAGCCATGTCTACGTCCTCAAAGGCACCAGCCTCCTGCATAATCGTTCCTTCACCACTGCTCATGCCGGTTCACTCTCGCAAAAGGACGTCATCGACACCTCCTATAGGAGGCACTTACAAGACGTGCTTTTTATCACTATCAGGATTTGTGATAGCTTCTGAAGTCTTCTGGAAAGGGTTCATCCAGGAACATTCTTAGGGTCACATGACAAAATATTTAGTCTAGTTCTTGTGGAGTTTTGCTAACTTTGGATCACACCTTCAACACCTCAAAAGCACTATCACTGTCGTAGCACGTATTTTGGTATGTCCTTTGGACAAAAGCTTTTGGGCTACCTTGGGCAGTGTTGGTGCAACTTTTCCCGCATTTTATCTAGTTCCGCACTGGGTTTTGTTTAATTGAGGCTTTGCGTATACTCGGACATTTGTTTGGAGAACATTGTCACTCCTAATCCTTGGGTTTATTGGTTCACTTGAGGACCGACGGTTCGTATCGTGGCACAAGCCGGCGACCTGCTCGGAACGGGAGAGAAGGGTCGAACCCGCAAAAAAATATGAGGAGGTATGTGAAATCGCGTGGTAGCCGCTACTGCCGCGGAAACGGCACTGATTACCAGGTCCCTGCTCCGGGAGCGGAAAGCCCGAGCATCGGTGTTGCTGATTCTGATGCTGCTGTTGCACCGCCCCCGCACAAGCCGGAGATCCAGTAAGCGGACCAATACGAACACGTTTGCGCGACTGCCGGGTGCTGTAGCGAGGGGCGTGTCGGTTGATGCATGTCGACCAATCGGACGCGCGGGGAATTGAAACTTCCGTAGGCTAGCTTCCCCTTCGAGCAACTCAAAGCTCTGGTCGAGTGAACTGGCAGGGAACCTGGTGGACGGTGCGGTGGTAGGGGCTGACACGGCAGCCGGAGAGGGATGGATAGAACGTGACGACTCCTAATTGTCTAATTCCCGGGCGCGCAATGCGCGAATTGATAGGCAATTCTGGTTATTGGGCCCGAGTTAGTTGTCCTCTCGGATTGATGGCTCCCGCAAGTATAGTATACGCTCGGCTAGAACTAGATGGATGAAGCTGGTTATTAATATCCGAACCTCGACCCCTTGGCTTCTCGTGAGAAATTGCCGATCGACGTGTCAGGACCCCGTGAGAGAGTCTTGGTATACCGAGAAGAAGGATATCTTTAGGAACAAATTGGATCCAAGTTATCGCATTTAAGAATTTTTTTGGAAAATGATCAATATTTTTTCAGGTTTCACATTTGATGCACATTATTGTGTTGAATAATGTTAATCTAGTGATATTTTGAAAATGTGACAAGAGGGTAAAATGAAATGTAAATTGTTTAGGTATCGGAATTTCATGATACATCAGAACAATCGTCTGTACAGTAAGGTCATCTAAAAATGCATTAGAATTTTTTTTTCGAATTTTTATGCGAAACGCCCGGAAATTTGTTCAAATCTCCGAAAAAAAAGATGCATTTTTTTTGTTTCGGAAAAAAATACATATTAGGAGGTGGCGCAAGCCCCATAAAATTTGACACGTATTTATTCCCATAAGAAAAAAATACGTTTTTGTGTAAATTTTATTCAGAATTCTCTATATTAGGTGAATCGAGTTCGAAATTTACCATTTCTTTTCACAATTAGTCATAGAATGCGAATAAAATATCATTTTCCAAATATCACCCCCATAAATTTGTTTTATGGGGTCCTAAAAAACCCCTATAATTGAAAAAATGGGTTTTTCGAGTCATTGGCGCTAATGATGATTTTTTTGCGGTTTTCATAAGGCAGATTGTTTAAAATACATGAAATACTACTTTATACTGACATATAGATGTTTATTGTAATTGTTGAAACAATTTTTTTTTATTTTAACAACTTTCTGTTAGAAAAGAGTTTGTAAGTCAAGGTTTTTTCTAAATTTTTCAACCTATTTTCAACGTTTTAGTTGAAGCAAGGAAAAAGTCAAATAAAGTTAACCAAAATATTTGTTTAAACAATTTGATATCAATTATAACAATATTCTTCCAGAATAATGCTACAAAGTTGCGGTTTTTTATGAAACTTTCAACTTTTTGTCCACTTTTCACTTGAAGTGAGTTCATATTTACTTTTATTTAACGAAAATAATTGTTCAAAAAATTTATTATCATTGCTAATAATATTTTCTTTGCTTAATGATAGAAAATTGCGGTTTTTTCCTAAATTTTCAACTTTTCGCCTATTTTTTACTTGAAGTGAGTTAATATTGAACCTAATTTAACAAAAACAATTGTTTAAACAAATTGTTATTGTTTATCGCTTTCTCCTCTTAGGTTAGTGTTTAAAATTTGCGGTTGTTTTTAACTTTCTCACTTGAAGTGAGTTACTATTTAATTGAATTTAACCAAAATAATTGTTTAAGTACATTATTATTGTTTATGGCTTTCTCCTCTTAGATAAGTGCTAAAAAATGCGGGTTTTTCTAAGCTCTTAAGCTCTTTGTCTTCTTTTTACTGAGTGAGCTACTAATTCAATCAGATTGATATAGATTGAATGGATCTAATTGTTGGTTAAATTAGATTGTTTTTTATTAAAAATAAAATTTTCTTTTGAATATCAACCATTATATTTTTGATTACAAATGTATATTTTTAGGTAGAAAATTAAATTCTTCGGTTGAAAGTTGAACTACTTTCTTATAAATTCAATTTTCGCGTTGGAGATCATAAATTGTAGTAGAAAATTCGAAATTTAAATTTCACTGAATGAATTCAGCTTTTTTGTATTAATTAATGTTTATTTATTATCTGTTCCCAACTAAAAAGGTAAAACAAAGTTAAACATTTCAGAAAAAACCGCAACTTTTTAGCACTAATCTGTGGGATAGCCATAAACAAAAATATTTCCTTAAACAATCATTTTTTCAACATGAATCAATTATTACCCTAATCTAATTGAAAACTGATAAAAAGTTGAAAATTCCAAAAAAAAACGGAACTTTGTAGCATTATTCTAAGAGAATATTGCTATAATTAATAACAAATACTTTGAAGAAATATTTTTGTTTGCTGTAATTTATTATTACCTCACTTTAGCTGAAACGTTGAAAATAAGTTGAAAAATTCAGAAAAAAACCTTGACTTTCTAACCCTTTTCTAAGAGAAAGTTTCTATAAACCATAATACATTGTTTACACAATTTCAATAAACATCTAATTATCAGTATAAAGTAGTATTTTATGTATTTGGAAGAATCTGCGTTGGAAAAACCGCAAAAAAATCGTAATTAGCGCCAAAAACTCGAAAACCCCATTTTTCACTTATGGGGGTTTTTTGGGACCCTATAAAACAGACTTATGGGGGTGATATTTGAAAAGTAATATTTCATTCGCATTCCCTGACTAATTGTGAAGAGAAATGGCAAATTTCGAACTCGATTCACCTATTATTGGGAATTCCGGATAACAAAAACGTTTTTTTTTCTTATTTATGGTAAATACGTCTTAAACTTTATGGGGCTTGTGCCACCTCTAAATATTATTTAAAAAATTCATTTATTTTTTTGGGGATTAAAACAAACTTCATGGCGTTTCGCATAAAAATTCGAAAAAAAATTCTCTAATTCATTTTTGGACCACCCTACTCTACAATCAATTATGGTTAGTTGAAAAGATGACATAAGAATATCTTGGATGGAAATATTTTACTATATTTTGAAAGTGCAGTTCGACTAACTTTTTCTCCATGACCTTTCCTTATCGTAATTTTTTCATCGGGTATAAATCTACTGATAGGTTCTTGATAATGAAGCTGAGCAAGATACTGTTAATAGTTTCCAAAGTGACTATAGTCTATTTCAAATCTAATATCGTTCTATTATCAACTGAACGGAATCCTCTATCTTTAGGGTAAACAGTAAATCATTGATAGAACTGAACTTCTTAACCCTAAAATCAACGCCGGATTCTTCGTGGAACGAAAATAAGTCGTTTCCTGTGAGACAAACATATAGTACTGCCTCAAAATAACTTCATTGTCATAATTTATTCTTAGCTTCCAAGTATAATGCAGGAATTAATTTTTTGTTAAGCTCTCACATTAAAAGAATTCTGATGCAAAATTAATTACATTGTTTCCTAAACTAACGCATTGTTAAGTTTACTAAAAATAGATTTGGCGACGGTTGTTGATAGAATCGTAAAAGATTATCCAAGGTGTATAGACAGTATTACAATATTGCTTGCAGTTCAGTAATATATTTTAGGATTTAACTAATCCGATGGAAAAGCTGACGGTATCAGAGAAAATGACAGCAGGTCCCGAGGGGCAAACGAAAGGGGAACATGCTTTGAAATTCAGTACCAAGTCAATCCGCTTACCTAAATCTTGTTAGAATCGACCAAAAGAAAACCACAGGGTATCTCGTTTCCAATCACAGTGTTCAAAAATAAAATGGTTGGCAACTTTTTTCATTATTGTTTGTAAGGCTGTAGGAAAAATAAAATGTTAATGTTAATTGAAACACCATTCTGTTGCAATAATGACTGTTATAACATATAAAATAAAGGGTGTAGAGATTGATGATGAAACAATGTGATTTGAATACTGACGATCTCTCGATCGAACCATACAAGAATATAGTACAGCCTCTCAATAGGGCGCCTCTCAATAAGGCGCCTTCCGCGCCTTCAGTGAAGAAGATATGGAATCATTGCCTCTCAATAGGGCGCTCTCGGCAAAAATGATTTCTTAATGGAAAGGGGCATTCCGAGTGACTTTAACCAAGTAAAAAAGACATATATGAATGAATAATCGGTTTCACATTGTTTTAATGGATAAAATACTTTTATTTCTTGTTAAAAGTATCACATGTTAGTTGGTACGATTATAATTCTAAATAGAAGATAGGTATTCTTCAAATAATTTTCAATGAAAAACTATAGTTTGCATAGTTAAATGAAGTATGCAATATATAGCATACTTTTTATATTTCTAGTTTTAATTTTCAATTTTTTTTGAAAATGTTGGACTGCAGTACTCATTTAATTATATATTTTTCTAAACTATACATGCTATACACAAAAATGAACGCATTTTTTTTTTTTTTTAAATAATATTTAGAGGTGGCGCAAGCCTCATGAAGCTTAACACGTATTTCCCATAAGCAAAAAAGACATTTTTGTAAATTTCATTCAGAATGCTCAATATTAGGTGAATCGAGTTCGAAATTCACCATTTCTCTTCACAATAATTAGTCACACAACGCGAATAAAATATTACTTTTCAAATATCACTCCCATAAGTCTTTTGCGGTTTTTTTAACGCAGATTGTTTCAAAAACATGGAATACAACTTATTTATACTGATAATTAGATGTTTATTTACATTGTTCAAACAATTTATTAATGTTTTTAGCAACTTTGTCTTAGAAAAGGGTTAGAAAGTCAAGGTTTTTTCGGAATTTTTCAACTTATTTTCAAGGTTTCAGTTAAAGCGAGGTAATTATCAATTATCACTTTTTAGTTAGATTAAAGTAGCCATTAATTTATTTTGAAAAAATATTTGGTTAAACAATTTATAATCATTGCTAATAAAATTTTCTTTTCTTTATGATACAAACTTGCGGGTTTTTCTGAAATTTTGAACTTTTTGCCCACTTTTTACTTGAAATCAGTTAATATTTAATTTAATTTAAGAAAAATAATTCACTTAGTGAGGCAATAATTAATTCGAGGTAACAGACATGCTTATTTGAACAATTTATTGTTGTTTATAACTATTTTTTCTTAGATAAGGGCTAGAAAAATGTGGTTTTTTCTGAAATGCTTAACTTTGAACTGAATGGAATTTTCATAAAAATTAAGTAGATTGAATTGTTTTATTTGTTGGTTAAATTAGATTATTTTTCATTCAAAATGAAAATTTTTTTTTTTAAATATCAACCATTATATTTTTTATCAAAAATGTATATTTATGAATCGAAAATTCAACTCTTTGGTAAAAAGTTGAACTACTTTCTTAAAAATTCAATTTTTTGCGTTGGAGATCCATAATTTTAGTAGAAAATTCGAAATTCGAATTTCACTGGATGAATTCAGCTTTTTTGTTTTAATTGTTTTTTTTTAACATTGGGAGAAGAACAAAAATAATTTACTTAAAACAATACAGTAATATCATAAAAATATGATACTCTCTAATGTTTATTTATTATTTGTTCACAACTAAAAAGGTAGTAAAGCAAAGTTAAACATTTCAGAAAAAACCGCCATTTTTCAGCACCGATCTAAGAGAAGATAGCCATAAATAATAATAATAATTTGTTGAAACAATGAGTTTTGTTAAATAAAATTAAATATTACTTACTTCAAGTTAAAAGTGATAAAAAGTTAAAAATTTCAGGAAGAACCGCAACTATGTAGTATTAATCTAGAAGAAGATAGCTCTAGACATTTACAATTTGTTTTAGAATTTATTTTTGCTAAATCAAATTCAATAATTACTCACTTGAAGTGAAAAGTGGCCAAAACGTTGAAAGTTCCAGAAAAAACTGCAACTTTGTAGCGTTATTCTAAGGCAATATTGTTATAATAAATAAAAAAATTGTTTAATCAATTATTTTTGTAACTTGAATTGATTATTACCTCGCTTTAACTGAAATGTTGAAAATAAGTTTAAAAATTCCGAAAAAACCTTGACTTTCTAACCCTTTTCTAAGAGAAAGTTGCTAAAAACAATAATAAATTGTTTAAACAATCTTACTAAACATCTAATTATCAGTAGAAAGTAGTATTTCATGTATTTGAAATAATCTGCGTTAAAAAAACCGCAAAACAATCATAATTAGCGCCAAAACCTCGAAAAACCCCATTTTTTCACTTATAGGGGTTTTTTGGAACCCTATAAATAGACTTATGGGGTTCACATTGGAAAAGTAATATTTTATTCGCATTCTGTGACTAATTGTGAAGAGAAATGGTGAATTTCGAACTCGATTCACCTAATATCGAGAATTCTGTATAAAATTTACAAAAACGTCATTTTTTCTTATGGGAAATACGTGTTAAACTTTATGGGGCAGCGCCACCTCTCAATATTATTACAACAAAAAAAATGCTTTTATATTTTTGTGAATTCGAACAAATTTCCGGGCGTTTTGCATAAAAATTCGAAAAAAAAATTTTCTAATGCATTTTCGGACCACCCTACTATACACACATACCACCTCCTATAACGCGGATTCATTCGGGGAGCGCCTTATTCAGAGGCAGAGAGAGCAGGAATCTCGAGAGTAGCGAAGAACGTAAGTGGGGGTAGCACGTTTCCTGGTAAACACTTTCCCTACCGTCCCGAGAGGCGCCTTATTGAGAGGCTGTACTGTAATGAAATTTGGAAACCAAATATTGTCAAATGAATACCAGGTGATACTCTTTTTTTCACCAACATTCTCAATTACAAAATCAGTTGCAATACTAACGACAAAATTTTAAAAAAATACAGATTGGCGCCCCAGTTCTTATGGTCTTTACATTAAATAAAACCATGTTGAACCTCAATATTTTACTGATGGACCGCTTTAGTTGACAAGCAGAGAAAATAAGGCCCAGGATAAATAGTCCGGGTGCTGGTGACAGTAGAGTATTTCTGAAAGAGGCACGGGGTTTTATGGCATTTATTTATGTTTTTGAGGTCGATGAATCGAAATTTCGAGGTTATCCGGTC
>WSXT02073842.1:0-12211 GCA_011762715.2 Neuroterus valhalla
ACATTCAAATCGGTTAAGAAATACGACCTGTAGGCGATTATGAACACAACTTTTCGATTTTGAACCACTGTGCGGCGCTCAAGGTAAATCTGGCTCTGTTTATTGATCAAAAATGGAATTCGACACATCCATGTGATTTTTCGTGTATGGATGGAATTTGGACAAGGAGGTGATTATTCGTCTATACGTATAACAATGTGTGGTTATCGTATTGTAATGTAATAACGCCTACTGCATGGGTAGATAGATAGGTATAATTGTCGGGCATAACTCAGGGCGGAGCGACCTGGACATTCGTGATGAACGCCTTGGTGAAGCGGTACCGAGACCTACACACCAAACCATAGAGTACCAGAAAGGGTTAGGAGACTAGGGCTGAGCTCCTATTTTACCCTATTCCCTTCCCACTTCCCTTTTATTTCTAATTTATTGATATAATCAGCTCAGCTTTGTTAAATACGCATAATAAGAATACGAAGATAGGAAGAGGGTGGACAACGGATTATTCAAGCGCAAACTGACCTGAAGTCCTTATTAGTTCTAGGTACATATTATTAAGCAATGAATCGTTGAAAGTTTGATATGGGAACTTCCATTTAGGAATTTAATCTTTGAATGAATTGAGAAAGGAATATCCACGAAGATATTCAAAAATTTGTTCAGATGGGTGAATTTTCGAAAAAAAAATTTTCAATGTATGTTTTCCACTGGATGGATTTCTCATGAGATAAATCATGTTTATGAGAATTTAGAAGAAGGAAACGCTGATTTCTAACCGAGAACATCAACATTGTATCGTGAAAGACAAACTTTTGAACGAATCCTTGAGAATGTATTTACGAACCAGAAATAATTTATATTAAGCCACAAAGGAAACCGACCACCAGAAAAAAACAGCCCTCATCACGCACAGCTGGCTTATACTTGGGATGACCCCATTCTACTCTTATGCGTGCACCGATGACGCTTCATCTTCTTTCCTCATATACGCGCACTAGAGTGGTCCAAAAATTTTTTTTTTCGAATTTTTATGCAGAATGCCTAGAAATTTGCTCGGATGCACAAAAAAATATACGCATAAACTTTACATAAGAAGAAAAAGAAGAAAAAAAGAAGTTTTTGTAATTTTTTATGAGAATTCTCAATATGGGGTGAATCGAATTCGGAATTCACTAATTTCTCTTCACAATAAGTCACGAAATGGGAATAAAACAATAATTTGAAATATCAATCTCTGAAGTCTGTTTTTTAGGGTCCCAAAAACCCCCATCAGTGAAAAATGGGTTCTTCGAGTCTTTGGCGCTAAATATAATTTTTTTTTTGGTTTTTTTAACAAGGATTATTTCAAATACATGAAATACTACTCTATACTGATAAAAAGACGTTTATTCGAATAGTTTAATCAATTTATTATTGTTTTTAGCAATTTTCTCTTAGAAAAGGGTTAGAAATTCAAGGGTTTTTCTGAATTTTTCAACTCATTTTCAACCTTTCAGTTAAATCGAGATAATAACCAATTGAAGTTGACAAAATCAATATTGTTTAAATAGTTTGTTATTAATTATAACAATATCCTCTTAGAATAATGCTACAAAATTGCAGTTTTTTATGAAATTTTCAACTTTTTGTCCACTTTTCACTTAAAGTAAGTAATTATTCAATTTATTATAGCAAAAATATTGGTTTGAACAAATTGTAAATGTTTATAGCTTTCTTCTTCTAGAATAATTCGTTGCGATTTTTTTACTGAAATTTCCAATTTCGCATTACTTTTCAATTAGATTAGAGTAAGAATCAATTTATGTTGAAAAAATGATTGTTTAAGCCTAAACTTGCGATTTTTTCTGAGATTTTTAAATTTTTACCTACTTTCCGCCTAAAGTGAGTTATTTTTTATTTTAAATCTAACAAAAATAATGGCTAAAACTAATAATGATTGTTTATGGCTCTCTCCTCTTAGATTAGTGCTTAAAAGTTGTGGTTTTCTCTAAACTCTTGAGCTTTTTGTCCACTTTTTACTGACTGAGGTAATAATTAATGCGGATTAACAAACATGTTTTTTTTATTTATTATTGTTCATAAACATTTTCTCTTAAAAAGGTGCTAGAAAGTTGTGGTTTTTCCTGAAATTCTGAACTTTGCACTGAATGGAATGTGAATAAAATTCAATTAGACTGAATGAATTCAGCTTTTTTGTTTTAATAATTTTTTTTAACATTGGCGAAAGAAAAAAAAATTATTCAAACAATGCAATACCATTAAGAATATGATTCTCCCTCATGTTTATTTATTAATTGTTCACACCTAAAAAGGTGAAGCAAAGTTTAACATTTTATAATAAATATTAACTCACGACAAGTAAAAAGTAGGCAAAAAGTTGAAAATTTCAGAAAAACCGCAAGTTTCTATCATTAAGAAAAGAATAAGCTATAAACATTTACAATTTGTTCAAACAATTATTTATGCTATATTAAATTGAAGAATCACTTACTTAGAGTAAAACATTGGCGGAAAACTGAAAATTTCAGAAAAAAACGCAACTTTGGAGCATTATTCTGAGAGAATCTTCTTCTAATTATTAACAAATCGTGCAAACAATTATTTTTGTCAACTCTAATTGATTATTACCAAGCTTCAACTAAAACGTTGGCAATGAGTTGAGAAATTCACGAAAAACCTTGACTTTCTAACTCTTTCCTGAGAGAAAATGGCTAAGAACAATCATGAACTGTTCAAACAATTTAAATAAACATCTAATTATAAGTATAAAGTAGTATGCCATGTATTTCGAACAATCTGCGTAAAAGAACCGCGAAAAAATCATAATTAGCGCCAAAAACTCGAAAAACCCATGGGTGTGATGTTTCGAAAATCATATTTTATTCACATTCTGTGACTAATTGTGAAGAGAAATGGTGAATTCCGAACTCGATTCATCCAATATTTTAACTTCTGTATGAAATTTACAAAAAGTCTTTTTTTCTTATGGTAAATACTTGTTAAACTTCATGGGGCTTGCCCCACATCTAATTTTTTTTTTTTTCAAAAAAAAATGCGTTGATTTCTTTGTGGATTCGAACGGATTTCCGTGCTTCTCGCAATAAAATTCGAAAAAAAAAACTTTGAAATGCATTTTTGGACCATCCTTACGCGCGCGCTTTCTCATTAGACATCTCCGTCAATTTTGCGAAGAAACCAGCTCGTGCGAACGTTCTGATGAAAACTTGCCACTAGTTATTACAATCTGCTGCATGTCATACGACAGGAAAATTTTTGATTCACGAAATACTGGAATTCATTTGAAGCACTCCCATACCTTAGGATGGTAGAAGAAAAATATAAATATGAAAATAAAACCGAAAAAAAATGAATAATAAAGTACCAAATCAAGTTTAGAGCATCATTTTGGAATGTAAATCATTTTCATTCAGGTCAATGATACGGATGAAATGTAGCCTCAAGCTCGTTAAATTAAAATCCACAAATGTTCGGATTGTTTCCCAACCTCCTCATTGCTCCGCGATGAATTATTCGTTTTCAGCCGAAATTTTGCCGCAAAAAGCCGATTCTAATTTCCATCACCGAAGTTGCGACGGTTCCGCATAAAAATCATGAAAGGGAAATATATGCGCGCGCATATTTTTGTACAAAATTTCGAGCAAATCGCTTCCGGTGCCGCGATCATGTCGCGCGATCGTAACGTAAAGCGTGAAACAAAGCTCGCTCGATTATGAAATACTGTCAGGGTGGCTGTGGGTGTCGCTTTCGGAATGGATAGGTACGGCGTCGTTACACACGTATATCGAGAGCTGCGTCGCGGTGGTGGGCCACAGTTTATAGTGATGCGACAAAAATGTAAATGTGATATCGTCGCAGAATTCCGCGGTATAAATCTCGCGTTAATGTGAGCAGCGACGTGCTCTCGAGAAGAAGACTGATAGTGTTTATTAGGTGAACCCATGGGACGACCGAAGAAGAAAAATATATGGAACTCACGAGATTAACTCACATTTACATCAGATTCTCCTTCTAGAGAGCTGCTGTATTCCCCAAAGAGGGCCCTAGGTGTTTACCACAAAGTTGTCTGCATCCTGATAGAGCAGAGGTGTCCAACGCGTGAGCAACGGTGTAAATAACTGTTCCTCGTCAATCCCCTCTCTTACTACCTTGGATGCGTTCATACGGTGATCGCAGTCCCTCGGCGGATGGTATGCGTGGAGGAGGGGAAGGAAGGAAAAGTGCGCAAACCTTGCGTTGGACATCCCTGTTCTACATTATTATTTATCAGCATTTGGAACTCGAAAGTTCATTAGTCTCCGAATATGGCCTCCGAAGCGTTCCACAAGCATCTACATATTGTGCCAAATGTGCCCCTAGAGCTTCCCAAAGATGTCTTTTGTGACCTCAAACAAGGTCATAGAACCGCCAAAGTAGACTATCAGAGCCTACTACGAGGATCTTTGATCCTCCCACGATGTTTTCCACAGCCTCCTAAGTGTACTTCCAGAGCGTCTATCGAGAGTCCCCGTATCGTTCTGAGAGTGCCTCAAGAACATTCCAAGAATGACTCTCACGCACCTCTCATGAGGATCATTAGAACCTTACGTGAAGCCTCCTACAGTTTCCCTATAAGGGCATCTAGAACCATCTAGAAGGGTCATCAGAGCGTTCTTCAAGGGTCTCAACATCTTTTCACTAGGTTCCTTACTGCCTCACAACAGAAGCTGCTGAGCATTCCACAAGTGTTTGAATCTGATCCCAAGTGTGCCTTCAGAGCGTCATCAAAGTGTCTCCAGAGACTCTCGAAATTGCCTCCAAGAACCTTCTGGAAACGTCTCTGGAGCTTCCTGTACCGACCCACAAATCTCCTGCAAAGCTCACGAAGTTCCCGACGGGGATCTCCAGAACCTCATCAGGGGGTTATTAGAGTAACACACAAAGGTATCAATAACCTCTCAAAATGGCATCCAGAAAGACCTGCAACGTTCTCCATATCGTCCTAATAGTGCCTCTAGAGCCTCCCGAAAGGGCTTTCTAGCATCTCACAAGGTGCATTGGCATTCACCACAAGGTGCCTTGGAACCTAATAGAAAGTCTCCTAAATCATCGTAATGATGAGAGCTTCCAGAAATGAAAAGGTGCGTCGGTTGTTGTATACAATCATTTTGAGAGCTTCTCTGCAGTTGTGGACAACAATTTATAGTTGCGCGACCAAAATTTTCTTGCCATAACGACTCTCAATCCTGCGGTATAAATCTCTTTTCAATTTTAACGACAACATGCCGTCAGAAGAAACCTTAGTTGCGTTAATGAGTAACTCTCGACACCACCAGGAAACGAGAAAAAAATCACTACATCGACTTACATTCACATAAAATTTCTTCTCTAGATTCAACATATCTCTCCTCATGATGAGAAAACTTAGAGTGCCTTCAGAGCCTCCCGAAAGTGTCTTCGTAGCTGTTTAAAAATACCTACAGAACCTCCTACAAGAAGCAACTTTCTATTAACTCAACTTCCAACTCTGACCTCTTCTTGGAGCACACAGGAGCATTCAGAACCTGCACAAAAGAGCCATAGAAGCTTGCTGCGGTGGTCGCCACATCCTCCCAGAAGGGTTTTCACAGACTCTTAACAGGGCCTCCAAAGCGTCACAAGGATTGCGAGCAAGACTGACGACTCCAGAGATTTTGTACATTGACAGAGCCTTAGTACCTCCGTAGCCTCCACCAACTACATTTGTAGCCTTTTACAAAAACACGTAGAACATCCCTTGAAGCTTCCCGAAGCCTCTCACACGTGCCTCATGAACATCCCTAAACTGTCCATATTGCTATTTGGACACTAGGATGCTTGCTAGGTGTGCCTCAGTAGCCTCCTAGGAATGCATACAGAGTCTCTTTGAAGTTTCGTAGGAGATCTACGAGGAGTTCTCAAACCTTCTGAAAAGTCTCCCGAATCCCCTCATATGGGTCTCGAGGAACTCTTAAGCCAGTGTTTGGAGCGTCTTCATATCCTTCTACGAGCGCTTCCACAGCTTTTTGAGGGGGCCTTCAGAGCGTCCAAAAACGGTGTCTATATATATCGTCCTCAAAGTTCTCTGAAGGATCTTCCACGAGGACCACCATAACCTTCCAAGTGATCTTTTACAGTCACCTTTGAAGGTTCTCACAACCTTCCACGAGGTCATCTAGAAACTCATGAGGGAGGCTCCAGAGCGTCTCACTAGGGTCTATACAGCCTCCAACATTGATATACTAAGTCTCTTTGAATGGCACATTCAGCCTAACACAAGGCTTTCCAGAACTGCCCTCTAGAGTTTCCCAAGCCTCCTACAGAAGGGTCCATGTAGGAGTCTACACCTACCTACGCAGCCCTGCATTAACTCAGTTTAATGCAGGGCCTTATTCTTCCTTCTTATTCTTCCTCGAATATGTTAATCGTGTCTCTTCCAAACACTCCACGCATTAATGATCTCAGCACGTCCTTCTTAAGCGACACTGTGTTCATAATTTTTCTGACGTTCAAGCAAAAACCCCCTTTCTGTTCCTTCTGAATCTACCTTATCTTTTCTATCCGTCTTCTCATTTATCCTCTTCTTCCGATGGCTTCATGAGCTCTTTCTTCATTCACGCAAACACAGCCTTCAGTTTTACAAAAAGGCAACAACTTCCCTTCTGCTCTTCCTTCTCCTTTTCTTCAACAGATTGTAAACAGAAAGTATTATTTATCAATCTTGAACTCTCTCTGAAACATGTAGGTCTGCTCCTTCATAACTTCTTGACCTTTACCTCTCACTCTCATCTCTCTGTTATTATCATTGCTTATGTGAAGTACGCCCTATAAATTACATTTTGTCTTCTAACACTTCCTCTTATCTTTGATTTCTTCTGCACGCGATTGTGATTTTTCTAGTTGATCTACCTTTCCCTACCTTCCTAGTAGCCTCCCGTACCACCGACCTTAAGTCACAAAGCAGTTGACTTTTTATACATCCTCCATGTCTAGTCCTCAAATATTTTTTTTTACAGTCAGCTGTTAATTTTATGACAGGATCACATCAATAATCCATACTCCAGGCACATCCCTGATCGATGCACAGAGGATACAATCGACGTACAATCCCTTAAATCGGGATCTGAGCCAAAACTGAAGCGTGCTCTGTGAGGACCATGAAAAACCCCTGAATTATGATAATGGGTCAAACATAATGCGATCGAATGAGGCAATCAAGGGGTGGCGAGCGGTTGTAGGTGGCTATATTCACCCCTGTCCTCATATGTAGTGATCCACACCTATAGAGGCAAAATGTGGCTGAATCAGTGAGTGATGCAAATTACGCGTTGGAAAGTGGTGTTGGTGTTTGCTCGCATCGAGGCTTAACCGATCTGGAGGATCTATGTGGCTGGTGGAACCACTGCGTGTAGCAGGTATAATTGCCGGTAGTGAAATGGCAGTCATTGCTCGGCCAGGCCAGTTTCCATCGATCAGACCGCTTTAATTGTCCAACTCCAATCGGTATCTACGACTTTCTCTATTACTGAGGATCGCATTTCCGACTCATAAACTGTCTCTTAGCCCCTAAGTGCTCAACCACTTCCAACTTCTGCAGCTTCTGAATTTTAGTTAAAAGATGCTCTTTGTATAAACATTATCGTCTTGCGTTCTCTACTAGCGTAGAGATTCTTTCCTCAATATTTATATGCACTTTTCTTTTCTCACCTAACCCTGGTTTTTATGTCTCTCCACCTTTGACTTTCTTTTTGATCTCCTGATCAAATTAGCACCTTGGCTTTCCACTTTCTATGCAGAACCTTTCCCGTTAACATGTCTCCATCTCCTACCTTATAAATATCTTCCGGACAATGTCTTAAAGTCCCCCATCATCTTGCGCACAGTATGCATTTTCTCTTATCTTTTCGCTTTGATTATTTGTTTAGCTCTTTTAAATAACCGCAATTCACCTCAAGAGATTGATCCTTCCTCTCTTACTTATTAACGTTTGAAGGCTCTCATCTTATTCTAAAAAAACATAATTATGTGGCATTCTCTTCCTTATTTCTTATAACTTATCCTATCTCTGTTTCAGAATACTCGGATAATGTTGAAATTCTAACTGAGATGAATGCATTTGGAGTTGAGAAAAATAATTTTCAACTAAATTGAATGAATTCAGAACAGCACACATAATTTTTCAATTAAAAGATACGAATACTCAACGAAATATTTAATTTTCGAACTAAATAAGGTAGTTTTAAGGCATGTTAAAAAGCGTCACGTGACCCATCTAACCGTTTTTTTTTTCATAACTCACGCGCACACTGAATTAGATGTCAAGTTGAAACTTTGAGGAGAGCCTCATGGAACAATGAACTACGTTTGTATACAACGTTTTTTGGAATCTGAGAATTTTTTTTTTTTTTTTTTAATGAAACTGTAGCATTATTGTGATTTTTTCTTTCCTTTTTTAATGTCAAAAATACAAAAAAAATTGGAAAAATATTTATTATTGCAATAATAAATTTTTTAGCTCCCTTAAATCTGTGCTTTGTCAAACACTCTTTTCTACACTCGTTTATACTTTCTCAATTTTTCACCGCTTTATTTCAACTTTATTTTTTGAATATGGAACAAAGTTTCGATCTCAGGACTGGCTTGGTCACGTGTCGCTTGCTTAACATGGCCTCGATGAGAAGATTGAATTTTCAACAAAAGGGTTCAAATGCGAATTAGTACTTAAACTGGTTAGTGATTAAGATGAAATGGAAGAGGACATAATCTGAAAGTATTTAATGGGACTAGACAATATAGGATAGGATACGATGAGATAGGATAGAATATGGTAGGATATTAGAGGATAGGATAGTTGGAGTTGTGTTTGATGTTGGAGGATATGGTAGGATCGGATAAGAAAGGATATGAAATGATAGGAATGGATGGGAACGAATAGGATATGATGAGATATGGTAACATGAGGAAAGATAGAATAGTATAGGACATGGTATGATAGGAGAGGATGGAATGGTATCATAGGATACAATAAAATAGTACGAAACGGTAGAGGATACCGTAGGATATGAAAGGACATGATAGAACAGAATAGGACAGTATGAGGTAGAATAGGATGTCTAACGATAGCATAGGATAAGATATGATAGAATAGGATAGTATTGAATAGGATAGGATAGGAGAGGAAAGGATAGGATAGGATAGTATATGATAGGGTAGGATAGGATAGTATATGATAGGATAGGATAGGATAGGATAGTATTTGATAGGATATGATAGGACATGATTGGCTATTTTAGGATGGGATTGAATAGGATAGTATAGTATAGGATATGATAGGATAGGTTAGTATAGGACATGATAGGATAGGATAGTTCATGATAGCATACGATGGTACATGATAGGCTAGGATAGGATAGGATAGGGTAGTGTAGTGCAGGATAGGATAGGATAGGACAGGACAGGACAAAACATGACAGAATAAAATAGGACAGGTCAGGACAGGGTAGAGTAGTATAGGATAGGGTAGGGTAGGCTAGGATAGGATACGATATTATAGGATAGGAAAGGATAGGAAAGGATATGATATGCTAAGATATGATAGGATAAGATATGATAGGATAGGATAGGATATAATAGGATATAATAGGATAGGGGAGGATAGGATAGGATAGTATATGATAGGGCAGGATAGGATAGGATAGGATAGAAGAAGATAGGATAGGATATGAAAGGATAGGATAGGAAAGGATAGGAAAGGAAAGGAAAGGACAGGATAGGATAGGATAGGATAGGGTAGGATAGGATACGATGGGCTAGGATAGGATAGGACATGATAGGATAGGATAGGATATGATATGATAGGATAGGATAGGATAGGATAGGGTAGGGTAGGATAGGATATGATAGGATAGGATAGGGTAGGGTAGGGTAGGTTACGATAGGATAGGATAGGATAGGGTGGGCTAGGATAGGATAGGATAGGATGGGCTAGGATAGGACAGGACATGATAGGATAGGATACGATACGATAGGAAGGCAAGTGCGAATAGAGACATGAAAAAGGGGTGAGAAGGAGCAGATAGATGTCTGAACGGCTTGATAGACGAAGTTTTTTTGATTAGAAATCAAGAAACATGGCTATTAGAAGAGAGAAGTTTCAATTTCCTCTGTTTATCAATGTTGATGCTTCATCTGAATAATGTAAAGGGACCTAAATTTTCATTCGATGGTAGAGTTAAGGGACTTTGTGATGCATGAGAATCGTCCAGCCAATGAAACGGGACACCATACGAGGTAGTTATAGGAGCAGAGGATGTGAATGACCATAAACAAGCAATCACCGAAATCCGCCATGAGTCACTGTAGCTGTCTAGCTTGCTTGCTACATAGATACGACCTGCCATATGACCAGCTCCGATCTAACGCAACAGCTTTGAACGCCAGTGGATTTGCGTCACTCATCTATTCCTGCTTCCTATACCTTTTTTTGGTAAATGTGCGAATGAGAACTTTTACCTATTTTATCTTTTTTTTTATTGAATTCGTACTTATTCGAAGTGGAGCACGTTGTCTTTTGAACCCTATTGTACCCCATTCTGGGGTACAATGGGAAACCTTTCCTTCCTGTACTTCTTGAATTTAGTGGATCTTCTTGTTACCGAGTTCTTTCTTCATTTTTCCTTTCTTTTTGGAACCCTAGAGAATAATTATTTTTTTCTAAAACTTTCACAAACCTCGCAACCTCTCTTTTCCAACTCCTTTACAAATTGAACATTTTTCCTGCATTGTTTTCCTTAAACTCCACTACCCACCTTGGGAGACTATTACATCTTCTTTCATTCTATAAACTTGGATCTACAATATCCTTATGTGTCTTTGTCTTGTATTCTCTTAAAAATCTATTTCATGCATTCACATAACCTATACTCTTGTCCTTATTCTACTTGCAACATTTATTTTAAAATTTTCTCCGTTCTCCTAAAACTTTCTTCCTTTTCGTTTTTTCACTGATCCTTTCCAAACAATTGCAAACTAGTTTTGCAGAATAATTTAAGGGCTACACGAAAGATCGAAGGAGATGTGTCTATCGACTTGAGACTAGTATCTAGGATTTTGAATCCCTATTTATTTGACAGAATTGAATTTATGTTTTAGTTTGAAATCCTACTAGACTCTGAAGAAAAGGTTGGCAGGGGAGGAAAGAAGGACGATATGAGGAGGGAAAAGAATAGGACAGGGGTCAATATCGATATCCAAGGCGAGTCTTACGATCGAGGCTTACGAGCATCGTAAATAAGTCGACGCTAAGGCTCTCCTGGTCAAAGATACGAGGATGGAGAAGGGAAGAGATAAGGAAAAACGAGCGCTACCGCCGAAATGTTTAACGGTCTGATCTTTGACATAATCGAAGGCCGAATGGATGTCCCACTTTCTAGAATGAATCATTTACTCCCATTATTCAATACTTTAACCATTTTTATTCTTCTCCTCGATCATCTAAAATTAGAATGTTCTATCTATTAGCATTTGTTCTCTTTTATCTTTCTCATCTCTTTGTTCATGTGCGTATTTTCTGCATTTCACCACGAATCTTTTCCGTACTTTCACTACCCTCACCCCCTTTCCCCACCCTTTTGATCACTTACAACCTCCACTTAATAGTCACCAATTATTATTTATCATTTTCCTGCTAAGAATTTTTCTATCCATCACACCTTCAATCTTCTCTATCCTTCAGGTCACAATCCTCTTATATAACTCTCCGTAATATTCTCTCTTTCTATTATCCTCACAGCAATTTTTATCACTTCCGTCCCATCTCCAAAAACACTTCTTAGTCACTTGATATCCAACTTCTCTCCCCTCCAACCCCTCAAACCTCTCTTTTCTACCTTTGTACCTCACACACTTATTGAACTTGTTCAATATCTATCACTATCTTTTGAGTATCCTTTCTCACATTTTTTCTTAACTCAACCTTATGTTCCACCTCGACTCCTGCATTTCCTTGTTCTCACCTTCTCCTCTAATTCACTACCCCTAATCAGTAGATAGGTTTTCTCTATTTTCTTCCTCAAGTCCTACCTCACTTCCGCTTTGATTGCTGACCAATATCTCTTTCTTTATGAAAATGAAGTTGTTTCGGGTTTCGATCGTGTACAAACTACAAATGTTGTACAACATTTGTAGTTTGTACACG
>WSXT02073853.1:0-12209 GCA_011762715.2 Neuroterus valhalla
ATCTTGCGTTATTTGGCTAAAAATTCTCATTTTCGTTTATATTTTCGAATTTTGAAAATGCCACAACTCTGACAATTTGCTTTTATCAAAAAAAGTCGGGAGAATTAATTGTTTTATTTTTCACCTTCTACGAGAAACAGTACTTACAATTTTTGAGTCTTGGAAAAAAGAGTCCAGAAAAATGTTCAAAATGCTCCCCCTCTTTCATTTTTTATCAAAAATAGCTGGGTAACGACCTTAACCTGTATTTTTGGTCCCTCAAAATGTGTGTGAAAGGGCAATCCAATCCGAGTAGTCTTTCAAAAGTTATGGAGTATACAGACACCAACGACGACAACGACGACGACGACAACAGACAGACAGACACCAGCGTAAAAACTACTTTTTCGGAATCAGGAGGTCTCAAAACGTGGAGATTCCATGGATTCCGCGAAAGTCAATTTTCACATAAAACCAATACCTCCTCATTATGATGAGAATGTAATAATTGGAAAGAACTTCTTTATATAATGTAACTCATTATGGGACAAGATCTTATAAGATAAAAATACGCATAGAATTAAGGGATAAACTTGAATGGAATAGAATTCTGAATGAGGTGACATGTCTCATCGAATGGAATGTTCAATAATTAATATAATCATTCTGAAAAACGGATATAATTCCATATAACTGGTTAAGAATTTCGTTAATACATCAGAATTTTTTTTTATCTTGCGGTGATCCACAATCGCTAATCTTGTCCAAAAAGGTGTTCCAACAAATTGAAAAATATACAAAGAAAATAATGGTACTGCCAGAAAATTAGCGATTCGGATCAAGAAAATAATGTATAATTTTTAAATAAAAGTGAAATACCAAAATTTGATTGATTACTATTAATTGTAATTTGTCTCAAAGAGCCGACAATGGACATGAAGATGGAAAAAGTTGATAAAGTTCGAATTGATTCTGTTCATTTTCAATCAACCGGACTAGTTTGATAGTCGCCTGCGGCTGGACGCAATTTCAAATTCAAATTTCCCGCGGCAATCGAATTAACGAACAAAAGAGCAACGGCCGTTTGATCTAGGGCTGCTATTTACCACATTGTAGCCGCAAACGGGTGCCCTTCAATTATGAATAATTTTGAATACAAATTCCCTTAATTTATCATGATACACTGAAGAGACATACAGACATAGAGACAAAGAGAGAATGAGAAGTGGGAGAAGGGTAAGGCTTTATAGGAATAAAAAATACAACAATATATCAGTTGTGTGTCAAATAGTGGTTGATCTTCAATTAATAGAAGGTTGTAGCTTGAGAAAGTAATAGTGTTAGTAACTGTTTCGATATCTCATTCCCAAGGAGAACACCTAAAGAGGAGTCAAGTTTCGGCATCGATACTTACAATGAACAACGGTTTTTATTATGTAATTTATACATATAAATGGGAACAGAGGGTCCCGTTTATTGATGACCTTAATTAGTCTGTCTGCCGACAACAGATGCGCACACCTTAATTTAAGTTTATTCCAGCGACCAAGGAGAGAAAGAAGACGCCGCGAATAGAAGTCAGAGGTAGTTGAGGAAAGGGAGAGATAAATATTGCGAGAGGAGACTAAGCGCAGCACATGCTACTCAGAGTCTACTTATTTTATAGTTTGTCCGTTTCTTTCTTTAGTTGCCTTTTTTTAATAACAAACGACTCTTATTTTTTACTTCCACCTCATTTCTGTTTCATAAAAATATTCATTAGGCATAAGGATAAAAATGTTATACTGTTTGTATTTAGGACGAGAAGATATTAGGATATTCAACGTCTACTTCCCACGACCGCAAAGCCAATTATCTCGCTAGCGCATTATTCTGTGTTAGCAACAGTTTACTGTTAGTCGACGAATTATGTCAACAGATGGCGCTGATTCTCATGGGGAAAGCTGACTCCGCAGTGCGGTGAAATTTTTGGTTCAAAGCGGCATTTAGGAAAGGAATAAATCAAATTTGCGATGTAGTCGAATCTATTCAGATTTTATATTTTGCAATTCGTTGAGTAAAATTTTTTTTGTATCCATCTTTAGGGTACCATATAAGAAGGTTAAATCCGAGTTTTCGACCATCAACCCCTTGCAGGTTGTCCGCCATCTTGAATGAAGGGGTGATTTCTTGTATCGCGTATAACAGTCATATTTTTAATTTAAACAAGAGAATAGAGGATACCATTTTTCATGAGAAACAATAAGATCTCCAAATCAGTATATTTGTTGTTTTCTCGTATTTCGCTTATTTGTTGCTTTAAAATCAATTATACAAATAAAAAGAGGGTTGGATATTTTTTTAGATTGAATATCTTTTATGGTTCGGTGCTATCGCAAAACTTCTGGAACGAAATTGTAATTCACACGATTATCTACAATTTTTGTTTCAAACATTTTTTAATATGAGCAACCGTTTACTTACCGTTGCGTCTGAAAGTTGCTCGGTAGTTGGTAGTGCTGGATTGCGAGCACTGTGCCGTACTAAATCATTCTAAGTTTCGTTGATGGAATAGAGCTAAACATTTTCTCTCTTTGTTTTTTATTTTTTAATTTAAATATAATTTTGACTTTTCTTTTGTGCATGATTTATACCCTAAATTATTACTCAATTTAACTACATATTCGATACAAACTTACACCGTATACCTCACACAATTTTAGCTTCGCAGAGTTAATGCCATTCAAACAACAAACTGTACATAAATATTATTACATTGCACATTTCCTTGCTAGAAATAAAATATGGCGAGCTTCCAATGTTACTTTTATGTCAGATCGGAAGTTGTATCAAATTATTTTCAACTGAGATAAATAAAGAAGCCGATTTGTCGTAAATTTATGAAACAAAAAACTGAATTCCTTTTAGATTGCATATTCATACATCAAAGATTGTGAGGCTCCTAACATGAATCTCACAATTTCAGTAAATGAATTTTGTTATCGAATTGCTGTAAAAATTGTCTTATTCTTCAATTTTGAGAATTTTTCATTTATTCTTCCAACATTCAAAATAAATCATATGGATAATCGTTTAGAGTTATATTGAAAAATAGTGAATAATTGAAATGTCAATAAAAAATAATCAAAGTTGAGTTCAATTTATATTTGTATGTTGATGGTAAAATTGGATTTAGGGTCAAAAAAGAATTGAAATCAATTTGTCATTAAATCAGACGTTTTGGCCTCGGCTCTTGGCCCTCATCAGTGATTTCTTTCTGAAATTTAGGTACGAAAAATTTCTGGTTCGTGGAAATAAATAATTCTATAGTGAAAATAGTTTTTTGTAGGTATACATTAGGACAAAAATGTTGAAACCCTTTAGTGATTTAGAATAAATAAAAAAAAATTTTTTTTTATAACATTCATAATTTTCGTAATTTTATTCATTCATTTTCAATGACTAAAGAGTTTAAAAATTTTTCGTCCTCATTACACCTACGAAAAACTATTTTCACTATAAAATTATTTATTTCCACGAACCAAAAATTTTTTGTACTCAAATTTCAGAAATAAATTACTGATGTGGGCCAAGAGCAGAGGCCAAAACGTCTGATCCAATGGCAAATTGATTTCAATTCTTTTGTGACCCTAAAGATAATTTTACCATCAATATACAAACATAAATCATGCACACAAAAAAATAATCAAAATTATATATAATTGGAAAAATTAAAAAATTTTCTGTTGTAGAGGATCGTGTGAATTACAACTTTTGTCTTGAAAGTTTTGCGATTGCACCGAAACCAGAAAAGTTATTCGATCTAAAAGAATTTCCTACCCTCTTCTCATTTTTGTAATCGATTTTCAAGCAATAAATAAGGAAAATACGAGATAATGTCAAATATACTAATTTGTAGATCTTATATTTCTCATGAAAAATTGTATCTTCTATTTTCTTCATTCAATTATTAATACGACTGTTATTAGCGATACAAGAATCCGACTAAATATACTGGTCTAATGTGCGCTTACGGAAAGATATTATGGACGCTCTCTAAATGTAAACGGTAACTTTTCTTCCTGCTCTGCAGACATGTAGCATGTTTATTTTTCTATAAGTTGCAAGATTCTGACGCAGTAACTAGCTATAATAGAAAAAATCGCATGATAAATTTGCACTCAATTTGAAGAACCTCCTCTCCTCAAATTCAGTGTGAATGAACAGCTATTCGTGTTCTTGTTAAGTCGTGGGAATATATGAGAATATTCATGCAGCCTGCATCATTTCGAAGCAGTTCAATTACTTAATGCTCATTGATTTATTGAAAAATACATTTTCTGTTGAAAAGTAGGCACTATTCACTTGCCTCTTCAATTCAACAGAAATATGCACGCAGGTTGAGCGCGTACTAGAACAGTGCATTATACGCCACTTGTTGTATCAATACGCTAGATGACCATGCTGGAAGAAGTGCATAATAAATTGTTGTAAGGTTGGCTCAAACGTCGATCATAATGATGAAACATTAGAAAAATGATTATTTCAAAGAATGGATCAGGATTTATGTCATCAATTTTAGCAGTAACAGATTTATCTGTACAAGGAAATTGGAAGACGGATAAGATGAGTGAGTGACTTTGACGAAATCTAAAAATGAATCAGGAACTGATACAGAGTCACCCTTTTAAAGAGAAAGTACGATTTGAGAAAACGCGAAAACATTTTAGAGGCAGACTTTTTTTTTTTTTTGTATGTTCAGTCATGTCCGTATCCGCGTTACGTTTAGATGTTTTAGATGATTTAATAAGTTCTAGTTGGCAACAGAGTATCATAAATGAAGAAATTATGATTGAGGTTCTATCGAATCGAATTATGATGAGATAATCAAGAGTTTATATTGCTTTTGTCAAAGAAATTTTTGTCTCTCGAAGACCAGAATATGACTATTCAAGGCAGTTTGAACTGTCCTATTCTCTTATTGTAGATTAGTATCTCCTACTGCGAAGGGCAGCTAGCGCAACTGGAATAACAGAAAAAAACTCCCAGTTGCAATAAATAACTTCGTTGATGATAATTTCTCTTAAAATTGTTTCTAAATTCACTAAATTAATTATTTCAGTAGCTTCGAAAACTTCATGATCAGTATCACAATCATTTCAAACACAAGTAATGAGCGTGAACACTATATTTTGATTAACAGTGAAATGAGTCTAGAGACCGTGCTTCCATTTTTTTATTGTTCGGTGTTTGGTCAACTCTAAAAATTGAATGGAAAATGTTGGTTTGCTCACAATATGAGTGAGTACTATGCAACAGTAGTTCCAATCAGTCAGAAATTCCAATGGTCTTGAACTGCTCACTACAAAACTGACGTCAAACCTAAAAACCTATAGTTAGTGAAATTTCCCGTAGATGTTATTTTTCTCTGCAGAAATTCCTGAGAAAAGTCACGTCTTAGGTTGTTTTTTTGACAGTAGAACAATTCATATACTGCCCATGCCTTGTGGATCTCTTTGTATCGATTTTCACATATTATATGAACCTCATCACAAGGAGCGCATCGTACTCTGTTGTGAAGCATGCTTTCATGTGTTTCTATGCATTTTCCGTCGCTAATTCTAGGTCTGATGTCGAAACAGCACCTGCACAATCAGTTTTTGGGGATAACCCTAAATATTTTTTTTTTGAGTATATGATGGTAAAATATGGTTTTATGATAGATTTCGAACTTCTGAATACATACATATTATCAGGTAGGTGATATAAATATGGAATCTGGAACATAACCCGAGAAGAAAATTTCCTCACCGGTGCTCTGCAGGAAAAAATTAGGTTTGTGTTCTTTCAGGCATCGAATCCGGTGAGTACAACAAGTCTTAGTCAGAATCCGTGAATTCTCAATAATTCCTCAGTATCACCCTTTTCACTGATAAAGCAGTCAAATTTCAAGCAGCTCAGGCTTGCCTAACAGATTTGATGCATGGGAATACGCAAATTTTATTTTGGCCTAGAAGTCTCTGTTCAGAAAATTTTGTTATAAGGTTACGTTGCCGATTTTATAGTAAGATCACTGAACTGATACTATATTTAAATTAGCCATTTAGAATCCACAATCAGACCATGTTCTACCATCGTATACCCAAAAATATGATTCCTCGAGGTTATGCAGAAAATCAATTGGAGAGAGTGCTATATTGGCCTGAGATTCGGATCCAGCGATTCAAAATACATGAAAATACATGTGCCTATCAAAAGTTCCGGACTTCTATCATTTATTATTTACTTTTTGTTTATTATTTGACTTTGCTATTGTTCCGTTAGGGTTTGATCCTTGATCAAACAACCATCTTGTGTCAATTCATTTTCACAAAAATCTCATTGTCGCACACAACGACTTCGTTTGATGAGTTTTGTTATACTTATTTGATAATTATTATCATCATTTATTCGTTCAATCTATCCTATTCGAGGAACTACGAAAACAATCATGTTCGTTAAACGTGACCCAGTGGGCACACATGTCCTAAGGTTGTCCTCTAGACGTCTTTTGGCAGACGTCTTGAGGATGACCTCAGGCCCTTTCAAAGACATGAGTTAAGAGTAAGAGTTAAGAGTAAGTAAGACATGAGACATAAGTCTTAAAGACATCAAGTCTCAAGACATATAGGAACGTCCGAATGACGTCTCTAGGATATCCTGGTGCCCACTGGGTACCGTATGTCTCCTTCATGAAATAGCTATAATTGGGAATTCCGGCACTCAGTGAGCAGAGTGTTCCAATTATAGTGACTTTTCGGATTGTTGAACTCAAGTTCCTCCCATAAAAGGGGACAGTTTTATGTCACAAATGGGAAAATTTTCTATTCACATGTCACTGGTCAATGAAATGTAAATCTCACAAGAGGCATGACAAGAGCCCTTCATATTAACCCCCTTTCTGTCATTCTACAAATATTTCGAATACTGTCAATAGCACACTGCTTCGAAATTCAACTAGAGATCTTTACCGGAAGTTATTTTTATGTAGATTTCGAATAGGATTCCGGGAAAAGCATGATTTTCATATTTCTTAAAATAAATACAATAGTCGGTTAGATATCAACAAAACGTAGAAGGAAAAAAGTGTAATGAAGAAACTTAATCCTCTCAGTTTTTCTTGAGCATCTGTAGGTAAAATATACTATTTCATTTTCTTTTCATTTGGTAAATATGAATTTTATATGATCTTTTATTGAACTATGTGAGTAATGATTTGAGTGAGGGATACCTCTGATATTATATTATATCTCAAAAATACTTTGAAGGAACCGGTCAATTAAAATCGATTTTGTGATTGTAATATATTTCAAATCTTCCATCACGATTGCGGTCAAAGTCGGAGAAATAAATGACCCAATATGAATCTCGAAGTTCCGTCTATGAACTCTTCTATTTATTTTTAAATGAGTCGAGTTCATAAAAAAATCTATCCCTCCTAGAAGTTATCTCTGAAATCAGTTAGAACTTTATTTATTGCTATCTTATCTATTTGTAAATGCTCATCTGACTGATTCCGGGTGTATACCCGGGAATATTGTAGCAACATCTAATGCCAACTATTTTCCGTATAATATTTTCATTTTCTTATCGAGTGTCTTGTGCACAAAGCAGAATCATGGTCTAAAAATTTTGTAGGACTGCTTGCAATTGAATATCTATACTCACGTTATATTTCTACTTATGAATCTTGCTGAAAACATATCCTCCAACAAGAATTTCGGAAGAAGATATCTCTTTTCGATGATTCCAATCGATTTCCATCTATCATTTCGAAGCTTTCATTATTCGTAAGTGATTCTTTTATATGTCTTTAATATTATTTGTCTTCCTCGTACATATATTAATATAACCTCTGTCGCATAATTCATGCGGAATATATCCGGGTTCTTTCGAAGAAACTATTCCGTTATCATGGAATCTTTATCAATTTGACAGGAATTACTACTTATGAGTGGAAGATTAGTTTAGAAAAAAAATCCTCGATAAGCGTCGAATATTGTTTAAAAATCCTGTTGATCTGAAATTGGGATTTTATGCATATTTTTTCCGACATCCTTGACTGTTAACACTCTCACTAAATTTCGAGAAAATTTTTTTTATTTGATTCTTAAGACCCTAGAGCAACATCGACACATAATATGTTGAATAGTTTGGGATTTTGAAAATTTTGATTTCAATTTGCCTCTTCCGGTAAATAGATGGTACGCTTTTACGAAATTCTCCAACAGAAAAACAAACAGTTAATAAATATTTTAATTGTTCATCCAAAATTATAATTACATACAAAATAAGAAAGAATAATTAAATCAGTTTCCTGAACACAATATCAATTAAAAGTCAGAATGTCAATGTTACCACTAACCGGTATAGGGATTATACATTTTTATCCCTATTGAAAGCAAAAGTATATTTATAAGAAAGATAGTTGATAGAGCGTTGGGTGGACTTTTTTTCCATTTTACAAAGAGAATCCGAAAAGTATTGGAAAGTAAGAAAATGATATTCCACCTATTGATATTCAAAGCGATTCAAAATAATGTATTTCCGATACTACTTGTGTCTCTCCATTTTTTGGTCGAATTTGATGAACTTGAATTTATGTTAAAAAGTTTGGTATCCATACCATTCACAGAATCCAATATTCAAATTGTCGGACTTTCAATACTATTATGAGAGAACGAAAAGTGATGTTCGTTTGGAAGGTTATTATAAAAGTGTTTTAGCCGGGCATACAAGAATTGTGTAAAGCATCAGTTTGATTAAGAAAACGGTGATGGTTCACATTTTGAAAGTACTGCAATTGAGAGAGGACCTCATGAGAATGCTTCTTATTAGTAAACAAAAGAAGTCATTCAACAATTTGTAAACTGATTCAGAAAAACCGAACAGCAGTATAGCACTTAAACTTCATGCATACAATATTTTCTTCTTTGAATCAACCTTCATTCGACTGGTTTCCTCCGACGACTTATATCCTTCCTGAGATTCGCAATCCATAATTTATTGTTGATGTGGTTTGTGTTTTGAATTTAAGGGTATTTTAACTGTTATTTTGTTCTCAGTTATATCCAAGGGGGAGATCATCCTGAGTTTATCATGGCCTCTCCATCAGCTGAAAGGCTTCTTACCATGAAAAGAATGTTAGCAGAGCATCAAAACGTTTGTAGATTGTTATTTTATTGTGTTTAGGAATAATGAGACTAAAGACAAAAGAAATCGAAATAATTATCTTTATAGGCTGCTACCTCATTTATCACTCTCCTCTTTTATTGTATCTTTCAATTTTGATGGGAATCATTCAAGGGTTTTGTTCGAAATAGTCGCGGAATTCTTGCTTTTATTTTATTATCACTGGAAATTAGTGAAACAGCCGCATTTGATGAATGCGAGCTCAAGAAGGATATTCCTAATTGTAAAAGCTTTCAAAAGTTAGGAACAAGTGTAATTAGGAACAAAGAACCTAAGATCTCAGAGTAAGGATTACCCACACTTGATATTTTTTGTTTGAAAATCAGAGAAGAGATTACTCTGGTAAATTGAAGAAATGGTATATTCTTCAAAAGGTAATGTCTCGGGGTGAAATAGTTAATTTCATAATTACAAGAGTCCACGAAAACTTCCAGACAAAATCAGCATTTTATTGCTCCAAGAATAAGTTTCTGCAGTGACGTTTCGGAATTTAACTTATTCCCTCATCAGACTGAAACTGTAGGGAAATGATATTATTACTAGAAATGAGAATAAAACCTAACAATGGTACCATAAAAAATATATTTGGATGCCTACTATGACATAAAACTATAGATGATTGAATAAAAGTTAACAGGTTGACATGTGGAAATTTCCAATTTAATATGTTATCGTAATTGCTCGTATATAAAGCAGAATTAATTGACGAAATGTTTATTCGACATATCTGTATTAAGAGTGGAATATTTCGTACTGATATGGGACGATGAAAAAAAATTTTGTATGTTGACAATTTCAGAAAGACGTAATGATATACGAAATTAATGAGATGTTGTTATCTTGGAAAAGAGTCAAGCTCCAGGTCCAATACTGGTTTCACGAACACTGACAATATAAATTGGATGGTGCACAATATAAGTGAACCAGGAAAATCTTTACAAAATATGTCACAAGGTTGAGTTTGAAATTCTTATTTTTTATAAAAAGAATCACAGCATCAGAGTTGACACTATAAGCATGTATTTAAAATTCAAAATGACGGAAAAACTAAACTACAAGAACTATAATCATGCCAGACGTAAATTTTGTAATGTGAATAATCCATCATCATTGTATGAGTTTCGTTGAAAAAATTCAAGTCATTCATGAAGTTCATGGCTTTAACACCTTCTTTTTTAATAGAAATCATCTCAGGAAAAGACCGTTTGTGGTAATTATTCTCCTTGTATAAGAATTAGATATCATTTCATTTTAAAGCATTAGCGCCATCATAATGTGTTTGTATTATATGTTGAATAATAGCTCTGTAGTATTTTTCTGGATGACTTATGTTATCTTAATCTTGTTTGACTTTAATATTGAGGGGACGACTATTCCGACCGATGTAAGTCATGTCACAATAACAAGTTATCCTATAAATTGCATGACTCCGGTCGAGGAGTTCTAATTTCACACAGTCCAATCTTATGTATCTATTAAACTTATGATCAGCTCTAAAGATAGTCTCGATTTTAAAATACACTCATCTCGCATTTGGGGGCCACTCGTAGAGTGCGAGTTCCTCGGCTGTTCATGTTGAGTGATCCTGTGGCTCCCCTCGAGCCATGCACGGCCCACAAGCTCAAAAAGGCAGTGTCTTAATGTGCAGTATAGAAGTTGTTCACTTTGGGACTTGCGTCGCACGTATTCACGCACCGGTTTAGAGACTACTCAGCGGACACTGTTCTATAACTGTGATGTAACAGTTCTAGAACAGAAAAGAACAGGTTCTGTAACAGGATGAGAACATACTTAGACCAAGGTCCGGGTAATGTCGTCCCCAAATGGATGTAGCGGTTCTGTAACAGTGTTACAGAACTATGTTCTATCAAGGACCTGTAACAATTACGGAACAGTGTTACGGAAGAACCATGTTCTGTAATAGTGCCGTAACACATATATAACAGTGTTATGATATAACTTTGTTCTGTAATTGTTCTGGAACGATTCAGAACAGCGGAATGAGTCAAAAAGTATTTTAAGAACATTTTAGGAACATAGTTATAAAGTAACAATGTTCTGTAATAGTGACGTAACTCATATGTAACACTGTCACATTGTAAATTTGTTCGGTAATCGTTCTGTAACAATCCTGTAACCATGTAGTGCTGGAACATCTATGTAACAATGTTATAATAGAATTTGTTCTGTAACTATTATGTAACAACTCTGGAATAGCATTATATACCATAAAGTATTTTTATAAAAATATAGGAACGAGGTTACATTGGAACATTGTTCTGTATTAGGGCCGTGACATTATCAAAAAGTTTTACAATGTAAGTTTGTTCTGTAACAGTTCCATAACAGTGTCACATGAATATGCCACCGTTGCGTAACAAATATAGAACTCAAATACATAACAAATTATTTGTCTCAGTTCTTCCCGTTTGAAATAATTTTCTATTTTCCTTTTTTATTGGAACCTTGGAACGCTTTGATGTAAATATTGCGATGAGTTGACTACGTTCTTTACATTTGAAATAATTTTTTTTTCGTTTATTCATTGAACCTTTTTGAATGCTATATGCTTGTTGGCTTCGGATAGAAATAGTATTATTTATGCTTTTTTCTTAGAAAAATCGTTTTTTCCGCTTCAATGTAAATATTCGCATCCTTCAGTTATTTGATCCATTGTGGTTATGACCCTCATCTTATCCCGATTCTAAATGTAAGCTGTAAAAATGTAAATTGTAAAAAGTTCAAACGTAACTTGTATTTATCGATGATGTATAAGTATAATATATAATAATTAAATACATTGTACCATAAATGCGAATATTTCCATTTTTGTGTCCAAAAAAAAATACTGTTCTCAAAATAATAATATTCGTGTAATCGAAGTTGTTTCGGGTTTCGATCGTGTACAAACTACAAATGTTGTCGACGTTTCGCGAACGTTATAGTTCGCATCTTCAGGACTGGCCTAAAACTGAGGTTTCAGGTTATGATGCTATATTATATATGCTCTCAACGATGCC
>WSXT02073864.1:0-12209 GCA_011762715.2 Neuroterus valhalla
TGTACCGCGCACGCTGATACTCAATTAACCATAACTTCCACAAAACTTATCCAAATTGACTTTTTTATGGAGGTTTTTAAAACGTTTTTTCATGATCTTTACGCTTGCAACAATGATTTCAGATAAAAAAAAATTATTTGAGCTTCATTTTTCAAATTCATACATATTTTTTAGTTTTTCTCCAAATGCGGCCGTGGTTTTTTTTCCAAATTTTTTTTCAAAAAAAAAGCTTGACTTTCCCCCTTTAAAGTGAACCATCGTCGAAAGTGGGGCGAAAGAAATTGGTGGAGATATATAAAACTTCTGGCGCGTGGTTTCTGCTTCGCGAGCGCCCATGCTTCAAGTTCAGGATGTACGGTTTCTATTCGACCACAAATATTTGACTACAAACTACATTTTTCAACCAAATAACTATTATCGTTATAAAATATTCCACGGATAATAATTTTTATTATTCATTGGACAAGTAAAATTCACTTTCATTTCCAAGGATTTGTAAAACCCGCCGGAAAAATAAATACACACATTTGACCACTAGATGGATGTCTTTGATACCTTTCTCGCAACGAAAATCATTATCAACAATTATAATTGTCAGTCATTCTTCGATCAGAAATTGCCTATATGCGATTTAGCTTCGGCTTTACGTCATTATACTGCAGGTTTGTACTATCCCATATATTATTTATTCTCATTTACGTTTCTCATTATTCGAAATAGAAACAGTATTACTTGAATAATACATTATTATTCAGCGCCTGAACTTAGTTTTTACTTCTGCTTAATTGACAATCATGCCAAGGAGAATTAGTTTAAGTCGTCGTTGCTACAATCCTCTTTCTAAGCCAAATCACAAGCGTGATCCATGCAGTTTAAGAAGAATTTCTGCAACTCTTCAAAAAAAGTGTCCCAGTATACCCATCGATGAAAAACTGTGTGTAAATTGCAGAAAAGAAATTTCGCAATTTGCATTGCTATCCCCTTTGTATTCTGATACTGATCCAACAATTAAAGATGATTCAGTGATCAAGGAAAATTCACCTCCTATTCTCGAGAATGATGTTTTAATGGAAGATGACGATATCTTTGCTGATCCTTCGACGCCCAAGTTTGAAGAATCAAACAATGATTGTTCTGATAAAAATCATCACGCCGGAATGGAGGTTCTTGAACAAATAAAAGAAAAATTTAAAAAATCTGCAAGTAATTCAGAAGAAGTGTTACTTTTAACTCTTGCTCCGAAATTTCGGGGCCGCAGAAGATTGGCTAAAGAATTTGGTTCTTCTGAACGCCAAACTAGAAAGGCTAAGAAATTAGTAGCTAAGAATGGTATTTTAACTTCTCCTAATTTAAAAAAAGGTAGAACTTCAGATTCAGAGATTGGAAATTTGGTTAACAAATTTTACCTTGATGATGAGGATAGTCGCATGATGCCTGGCATGAAGGACTTGGTTTTCATAAAAAAAGATGATGGCTCCCGTGAGCACGTTCAGAAAAAGTTCATTCTGTGCGATCTTTCTGAATTATATGCAAATTTTAAGGCACAGCATCCTAAAGTTAAAATTTGCTTATCAAAATTCTCTCAGCCTAGACCCCGAAATTGCATACTTGCTGGAGCCAGTGGTACGCATACTGTTAGTGTTTGTGTACATCATAAAAATGTCAGTCTGATGCTAGATGCTGTAGACTTAACAGAACCAATCTCTGGAAAATTTTCTCCCACTAAGACTTATCATGATGCTATGAACAGTATTATGTGTAGCGTTCCGACTTCAGAATGCTACTTGAATGAATGCACATCGTGCCCTGGTACAAGCGCACTCAAGGACTTTATAACATCAGTTCTCGCAGACCAGTGTATTGATAGAGTAGAATTCCAGACTTGGCAACAAACTGACAGAAGTACTTTACGCACGGAAATAACAGACGCAGAAGATTTTGCTGAAAAGATTTTCGAACGTTTGTTTAAGCTCAAATCTCACTCTTCTACAGCCAAGCAACAGTCTCTTTTTTTAAACCCTTAAGGACACACTGAAAGAAGGAGAATTTCTTATCCTTTGTGATTTCGCTGAAAAGTATGCATTTGTAGTCCAGAATGCAGCTCAGTCTTTTTATTGGAACAATGACCAAGCTACCATTTTCACAGTGGTAATTTATTATAAAAAGGACAACATTCTGAAGTTACGCAGTCTTGCTATTTTATCAGACTGTTTGACCCATGACACGATTGCTGTGCACGAATTCCAAAAAAATATTACACACTATTTGAAAGAGAATTCCCAACCCAAAAAAATGATTTATTTTACAGATAGAGCCGCCCAGCATTTTAAAAATAAATATAATTTCATGAATTTGCTCCATCATGAAATGGATTTTAGTATTCCAGCTGAGTGGCATTTCCATGCAACGGCGCACGAAAAAGGCCCTTGTGATGGTATTGGGGGGAATTTAAAAGAGCTCGCGGCGCGTGCTAGCCTACAAGCGTCATCTAAAGATCCGATTTTGACTGCTGATGCCTTGTATCAATGGGCAAAGAAAAATTTAGTTGAAACTGCAGTATTCTTCAGCACCAAAGAAAATCACGCCATTGCAGCTCAAGAACTGAAGAGTAGATTCGTATCAGCAAACACAGTGCCTGGTACACAAAGATATCACTCTTTCTTTCCCTCTAGTGAATCGACTCTTATTTTGAGAAAATATACGTCATCATTGGAAAGTGATGTTTTCCCGAAAAAAACTGTAAGGCAAAGAAGAGAGGGAAAGGCACATACTCTGTAATAAGCAAAGTATTTGACTCAATTCTCGATGTGAAAGGCGAGGGGATTTGCACCAAAAAGTCACCCCAAATTATAAATTTGTTTTTGTTTTCAATTTCGTACAAGCCAAAAATAACAGTTTTACGAACTAATTATACAAAGTTTAACTAAATCAGTACCCAATGGACGGTACGTCGTGATCATGGCGCCTTGTTGCACTGCGACGCAGGAACAGCGCGCATGAAGTGTTATACATCTCCACCAATTTCTTTTGCCCCACTTTCGACAATGGCTCATTTTAAAGGGAAGAAGTCAAGCTTTTTTTTGAAAAAAAAATTTGGAAAAAAAACACGGCCGCACATGAAGAAAAACTCAAAAATATGTTTAAATTTGAAAAATGAAGCTCAAGTAATTTTGTTTTATCCAAATTCATTGTTTTGAGCGTAAAGCACATGAAAAACGTTTTCGAAACCTCCATAAAAAAGTAAATTTGGATAAGTTTTGTGGAAGTTATGGTTAATTGAGTATCAGCGTGCGCGTACAAGGTTGAAAATTCGAGCCCCTGTATACTGACAACCCGTCGTGCTAGAGACGTTCCCTTGGGGGAATCAAAAGAGGTTCACTAGGACAATAATTTCACGAACTTTCAAGAAAATTGGAGACAACAAAATTTTAGGCGGGTACACTTTACGAATTTTGCCCCATATGTCAATTTCAGTACATATTCATAATTTGTAGATGCCCCTTTAATGAGTCCCAAGAGGAAAAAGTTGAAATTCCAAATTGCTTGTCTCTGGAGCAAAGTTATATTAAATGGTGCTTGTAGTCAGGGTCCGGGCATCTATGTAGTCAAAGTTGGGACCTATAATTTTTTTCTTTCAACCAGGAAAGCCCTAACTTATCTCAGAGAATGGTTTGATTTCAAAACTTCATCTCCGAAAGATGTGATATTATGAGGGGTAGCAAAAAAATTCCATTGTTGGACGAGTTCTTTGATGTTTCAGCGTTGTTGGGGACTCAGGTGTAAACAGCTATTTGAAATAACTAATTTTGAACTAATTCCAAGCACTCATATTTTTCCTAGATTATTGGTGATGCTCCCTATGAGAAATTGGTCGCATTCAGAAAGATTACCTTGCTTTCTGTTGAGGAAATATAGGTTATGCTTGCAATGAATATACTCAGGAAGTAGAAGAAGTCAGCCAATATTCAATCGCAGCAAGGTCTTACATTTATTACAATTCCATAAAAATTCAACGCGAAAAAGTTTTCCTAAAGGATAAATACATTAACATTTTAAATTTTCAAAGTATGTGTATATTTATACATATAATTAGAGTGCTTTGATGCAGATGAAGTGAAACATTCCGGAAAATCGCTGATCATACATTGTTTAAGTCTGTTTGGAATTGTTCGAACCCTGAACTCGACGAGTCAGTTCAGTCAGATTTTGGGTTTGCGACCTGACTCGAGAATGGGACCCGAATCGAAAACCTAAACAGGCTCACAAGATAGATTTTAGAAATTTACGTGAATCCATGGGAATTTTTGGGGATTTATCACATATTCCCTTGCGTAACTATTAGATTCTTTAAAAAGTTGAAAAAAATTTACACATAACTTCCGATCCTGTTTGCATTTTCGAGTTGGGTCGGGTTGCGAAGTTGAAACACGATTTGGCCCGAAAAAACTAGAACTTACGGTCAGAGTCGGTATTTTTCGGTCAAATCAAGTTTTGGGTTCACAACCCAATTCGGAGAGTCGAAAACCTGGACTGACTCGAAAAACCAGAATTTCATAGAAATTTTTTCCTTTAAATTTTGGGCTTGTTTGCACTTTTCGGATTTTCCGCCAAAAAGGATTTCGGATTTGTGCACCGATTAGAAAACGCTTCAAAAATTCTGAACTGGTCTAAAAACCAGAATCCTGGGTAAATGTTTGAATTCATTTTCCGGGCCAGTTTGGGTCTTCGGGTTTTTTTTATCAAGGTCTAGTTTCTGAAACGCTTGGCAAAGTCGAAACCCCGGTACAGTGAATTTCGTACAGTCAATAAGTAGCGACGAAGTGGGCTGTTTTTATTTTGCCTAGAACGGAAGTAGGTGCGCCGATGGCATAGCCAAAGAGTTATCGATAAAAAGTTTCTATAAAATTATTATACTCCACGAATTATTTTTTACGTATTTTCCTCTCAATTCCGGAATCTTTCCGGAAGACTGATGACCTCCAAATACGTCGATTACGTGCTGCAGATTACTTCCTTGGGAATTGGTATTTTACATGTTCAGGAAATGTTTCAGTATCTGTCGAGTCCATTATCTCAAATCGGCCGTTGGACGCAAGTATTTTACACCGAACGTAACCACCTTCATCTGGAATATATTTATATATTCCATAGAGTATATGCTGACGAGAAAATTTACCAACGATGAAACCGTTGGCTAAAAGTGAAGTAACAGCTTCTTTCCTGTGTCCTGCTTTGAGTGGAAGGGACAAACCATTGGATCTTTTGATTTGAAGGCCTTCAGGATACCTGAATGGATGTAATCTTGACCCGTTGGGTAGCGGTCGAAATGGCAAGTGAGGTGGCAAGTTAGGACCATGAGTAGATCCGTGATTAGGAGAATCGCTGTGGAGTTCACCATAAAGTGGCTGGACATGGGTAGGTTCAAGATAGTGCGGCTGGTCGGAAGGATATGGTGTGCCAGACGATTGTCCAATAAGCTCAGGTGCGCCTGTATACTCAGGGTCGAAGTCGAACTGTGGTCCTGAATCTGTAAAAATGAAGATAAATTTTCAATTTCTGAAGTCTGCAGTATTTATTGGAAAAATCATTTAAAACAATATATAACAGATGAAGGAGAGGAAAAGTATACCAAGCAACCTAACAAGTTTCAGGAAAGGAGCAGGGACTACTGACACTACATATGTGCCTAGATTCTCAGTCAACATGAACTTGGAGCAAAAGAAAGGAAAATATGTTGCAATGCTTTTGAAATATGAAGCAGCATGGTGCTTATTACGAGCCCGAGGTTCGTTTCACTTCATCACTGCAGAATTTGCCATAACCTTAAGAAAACCTAAAACCACCCTTACCGAACTACAAATTGACTTACCCTCCTGACCCTGGGAACAGAAAGTTTAATCGCCTATTTTTCTTGCAATAATTGATTTTCGTACCTGGAGTGAGCTAACCCACTTACCCTACATCCATTTAACCCCTAGAAACTACCCCTACGATCCCTTCCAAACTTCAAGCAGGCTAATCCACCTTTTCTGAACCCACCAGACTCCGTTCTACCTATAATTAACCATTAAAAATTATCTCTAGCGAACCACCAGTAGGCTTACCCACCTGACCCTGGGAAGAGCGAGGTGAAACGATTTCAAGAGATTGCCCAGATTTATTATACCTGTTTCCATTCAAGGTACCGAGAATTTCTGCAAGACGTAAAGACCTTTTTTACACACAGTTGGCAAAAGAATTTATCCAATTTATGTCACCGATTCCCAATATCTGTAAGCAATTGGATTTGTTTTGTGATTACAGTGAAGATAAGCTATATATATTTGAGACACCGATAAGCAAAGTAGCCGAAATTGTAAATGAATACAGTTTGGTAGCAAAGAATGATCTGGCACTACCATTAACGAACTTAGTAAGTGAATAAAAAACAAAAAATTGTAAAATGGGGACTCTGTATGACTATTTGTTAATAAAATGATAACAGTACACCCACTCAACGACCACATATTTAGATATGTATATATAATCCTGTAATTGAAAAAACGGTTGGGTTATCTCGAAAAAATATCAAATCGATAGGGTAGCCCAATTGTGTGGTAGAATCCAATTATTCAAAAAAAGCGGTTAACCTCTCTGTTCCCAGGGTCAGGTGGGTTAGCTTGCTTGTGGTTTGGAAGGAAGGTAGGGGTAGTTTCTAGGGGTAAGGTGGATTTAGGGTAGGTGGGTTAAACCCCTTCCGGGTATAGAAAACAATTATTTGAAGGAAAATAAGCGATTTAACCTGCTGTTCCCAGGGTCAGGAGGGTAAGAGTAAGCTGGAGAGAAAAGAAACTGATCCGCAAGTGGAAAAAGGATCGGAATGTACAAGTAAAGTAAAAGGATAAGTGTGGGGTATAGGGAAGACAAGGTTCAAGCATTACACCGAAGTTGATAAAAGTGTGAAATCCTAGACGCAAGCGTCTGGGATCAAGACTTTTGAAAGCGATTTGAAAAAAGTACAGTATCCTTCTCAATTTACTAACCTTACCAGAAATATTGTTAGGTTTCTTATTGGGTAATATAAAAATGATAAATGCAATATAAAAAAAACCATTAGGTTGTCCGTGATTATGAGAACTGCCATGGAGTTCGCCGTAAAGTGACTGGCCATGAGGAGGTTCAATATAACGAGGTTCTTCAGAAGGAGGAGGCGTGCCAGACGATCGTGTGACAAGCTTGGGGGCACCTTTATATTCAGGGTCAAAATCGAACTGTGAACTCATCTCTGTGGAGATAAATATTACTCTTTAATTTCTTGTTCCTGCAATACTTATGAGGCAAATCATTTGAGAAAGTATTTCACCAGAAAATTATAAAAATTATTTCATATATACCAATAGAATTGAGAATAACGGCTAAAGTATTTATCAATGGGTAAAAGATGCTCATTTTCTCATAATGTGGGAAAAAATTACTAACGAAGAAGTTCGAGATCAGCGCAACTAATAAATATTCTGAAATCTTGAGTACAAGTACCATTCTAAAATATTCATATTTTTCCAGTTCCGAGCAGATGGCGTACAAGAATTATTTGCATAACTTGTTGCCACAACTTATAATCAGCAGTCAAAAAATAATTTCGTGATGTTTATGATTCTCATGAGTATTAAAATTATTCCACGTAGAGAACGTCAAATATTTGTTATGTAAAGCGAGCGTTCATAAAAGTCTGTAGCATGTAGGTTCATTCTACACCAAATAATTCGAATATTACAGTGTATCATAGTAGGTAAGAATGCTGAAATCAGAATCCTGCGACAAGCTAGCCCACGTAAGGTAATTTACCACTACCCTCAGTGTGAGGTGGAAAATTTGGGAACAATAGGGAGATGTCGGGTTTTCGCAGCATAAAAGGCTGGTGATACGCCGGAATGATAGCGACCAAATCAGCATCAACGGTGTCGTGACTCCTGTGTCCAAGCGCTTCTTATATTTTTTTTTTGCGTGTAGGACACGCTTCCCAAGGCTTGGCGAGAGTGGTTAGGCAGGCGTGTGCTTCTGAGGAGAGTAGTGGCCTGAAATTTAAGCCCCCGGGTAGAAGTTTGTTCTTCGATATCAGTGATCGATGGGTAGAGTTCCAATTTGTGGTCTGAGTGATGGTGGTTTTCTTCTTATAAAATTATAAGGAAATTCTTATGGAAACCATCTTTACAAGTGTGGATAGGCTAGTGGTAACGGCATTTCTTACCGATGGTATGAAAGTTTTCTATTGAAAATTTTTCAAATGGTTTTTGGTTTTGTGTCTACGAGAGTGTCTGAATCTAGTCTTTTCTTCCGCTACCTTACTGGGATGTGTTTGTCTTCGGGCTCGTAAGAGGATTCTAGATTACGGCATTACCAAGGCTGGATACAGTATTTGGACAAAGGTCACTCAGTCTCCGCTGTTAAAATGGCGAGAATCAATTTCCCTGTAAAAAAAGAAAATAAATTATAGGGAATTGCTTGCTTTTAACGTGAAAGTCTTTTTTCATGGCCAAGCTTGTAGCACTGATTCTCCAGCTTGCAATCAATCCCACTTCACCTTTAAATTAGAGTCTGAGACGTACCGTCAGGATATCAAGCCCACACATTTGTTTCACTATCTTCCTCTTTTTTCGTGTGTAGATAGGACACCCGACAACCCACTTACGCAGGGTTAACCTTTAACTACAAACCAGAGAAAAAAGGTTATAAGATTCGGAATGTAACAAGTCTGATAATTCTCTGTATTTTCTGTACGTTTCCCTCGGATGATCCCTTAAACGAGGGGAATTATTTGAACAGAGATTCGTTCTTGTTTATGAGTAAAGAGATTTTCCTCTCTGATGCTGATGCTTACATTGATATCGTCCATTTTTCATCGTCCAAATCTTCAATATAGAAGAAAAGAGACTTAAGCTTTGTACCGCTTCTTATCCTGCTCCTATAGTGTTTTATTGTACCAAATGTGAAGATTCTGCGTTTCAAAACTTTAGAAGCTAATGCGAGTTTCAAGATAGGAGCTGTTAATGTTCAAGACTCTATCACAACACCAAAAATGATTATTGCATCAGTTGAATAGCGGAGGCGCCTCAAATCCAATTTGAATGATCCTCGTTGATTCCCTTAATTTAAATTGCCCTTTTTCTTCTGATTTCAACTGTCCAAAACCACAGGCTTAGTACACCCTGACCTGAATTATGATAATTGATTCATTTCGCTGTCTTGTTTAAGCATACTCTCAACTATGTTTCAGGAGAGAACATAAAAGCCGATTTTTCAATTTCCTTGTTTCTGCAGTTTTGGGTGAATAAAAAATATGGAGGAACAATTGTCAAGGGATGGTTCCGGAGGAAAACCCCCCTTCTGAAGTGTAAACAACCGTGCTGAAGGCTGCGTGGCACCAGGAAGTGGTGTCGTTGACGGTGTCTGTGGGATACCACGTCACCTCCTAGAGTGCACGCTCCTAGAGCGGACGACAACTCCGCATGCGTGGCTCTGCGGGGGTAGACATTCCTGCCCCTAGCTACTTGTGGGAATGTGGGTATTGCTCATCGTTTTAGAGTTCGGGGTGCTGAATTAGATGGAAACATGATGACGAACCGGCAAATCAATCGACGTTCTTTGTGGCACACTTTGTGGTGCCATAACACGCAGAGTTATAGCACTTTTCAAAGCAAGTGTTAAGAGACCGTGCTGTTTATCTTTCGCGAACAAGAGATGTACGCGGAACGCCTGATCAACTACTGCAAGGACAAGCCGCAGACCAAATCAGGAAGCGAAATTAAGACCAACTGCTGGAACATGGCTTCCCTTGAGACGATGGCGTATTTAGGACAAGGAGAAACAATAAATTACAGGTTCCTCCCAAGCCTCATGATTTCGCTGAAATGGATTCTATCATTCTTGAAGATCTCCCAGAGGATTCCGACCTCTGGGCCATCACTGTGCCAGTTGCTGATATGGCGAAAGCTTTTGCTGATTCCAATCGAAGATCCAAACCAACGATTGATGAAAAAAACAAAAAGCGCTTGTATCAACTAAACAAGAAGATTGGCTGGGCTAGACAAAACACGTCCCGCATGTAGTGTATTATTGACTACATAAAATCCGGTAAGCCTTTTACGGCAAGAGTACGAAAGTTCGCTCATTGAATGAGGATCCATCCTCATACATACAAAATATCGAAGCTTGACAAAATCACACTATTGTCACTGATCAAACCTTTCTCAACCCGTCGTTCGTTCGCCAGTCGTCTCGTTCTTTTAAAGCGAATAATTTCAAACTAAAATTTTTGCCTGCTCTTACCAATCAATCATTTGAATGGCCAGCATTGAAAGAACTATCATATGATTAGATTCGAACTGAACTTGACCTTCGTTCCCTGTTGAAAAAGTTTGCCCGAAATTTTTGACCGTAATTATTGGCCAAAAATATCGGGTGAAATTTCGTTTCAAACTTTTGAGCAAAATTTTTGGGCAATATTTTTGAGTAAAATTTTTTAGCAAAATTTTTGGGCAAGATATTCGGACCAAATTCTTGGGTGATGTTTGTAGATAAAAAAATCTGTCCGCTTTGCGGGCACATTCTGATTCCGCGGAGCTCTCTACGCTCGCAAATTTCAGCGCGCCTAGGGCGCGCGTCCGCCGGATCTCGCGCTTCGCGCTCGGGTATTTGTGTCTCGCATTTTGAAATGCTTCTGCTATTGTTCATTTTAATAATTATGCAGATTTGAAAGAGAATTGAAGAAATCAATCTCTTTGTGATCCCAGTTAACCAATGCAACCTCATATTCTTAATTTATAACGTAATCAGGTATGTATGAAGATTATATTTCTCAAAGCTCTGTCGGCTTTAAGGCAAACATTCTCATCGTGGCACTCGCGCTCGACTTTTGACGGAAGTTTGTATATGTAAGTTTATTATCTAAGATACCTTCACAAGAGAAGTCGAATGCGCTGTTTATTATACAAACAAGTGTATCAAAGACCGATTTGATCCGTCCATTTTTCTGTAAGTTTTCGTGTCCACGGACGGACGGACCGACGGACATACAGACCAACGGACTATCCCGACTATCTCGAAACGTGGAGATCTGTTGAAAATTCAAGATGTGAAATTTCAGGAGATTACTTTCTCAATCATTGATGATGAGAATTTAAAAAGGTTTTTTTCTCCTGTATGACATTTCTCCATCAATTTATTAATGAATATATAAGTAAAAACTAGATGTTTTGGTCATCAAAATGAACAATATAGGAAAAAATTTAGGTCTCTCTAACTCCCACCTTAAACTTTCTGAATTACCTCTTTTCTCTCTATTCCTAATCTCCCTTAGACATATTTGTGCAATTTTGCTCCCCTTTCCCCTTATTATATTTATATTATTGGCCAAAAATATCGGGTAAAATTTTTTTTCAAATTTTTGGCCAAAATTTTTTAGCAAAATTTATGGACAAAATTTTTGGGCAAAATTTTTAGGCAAAATTTTCGAGCAAAATATTTGGGAAAAATTTTCGGGTGATGTTTGGAGATAAAAAAATCTGCCCGCTTAACGGGCACATTCTCATCGCGCGCAGCCCTCGTCGCTCGCAAATTCCAGCGCGCCTAGGGCGCGCGTCCGCCGAGTATCACGCTTTACGCTCGGGTATTTCTGTCTCGCATTCGGAATACTTTTGCTATTGTTCATTTTGATAGTTATGCAGATTTGAAAATGAATTGAAGATATAAATCTCTTTTAGATCCCAGTTAACCAATGCAACCTCATATTCCTAATTTATAACGTAATCAGGTACAGATGAAGATAACATTCCTCAAAGCTATGTTGGCTTCAAGGTACACATTCTCATCGTGGCAATCGCGGCAATCTCTTATTTTGAAACAGTGGAATTCCACTGGTTTTCAGTGAAATTCCACTGATTGAAATAGCTAGAAGTCGGTCACTGAGAATCAGGGAAAATTCATTGATTGGTTCAGTGGAACGTATTTCATTAGTTCTGCCAGTAAAAAAAGACGTCACTGATTTGGCCATAGGGCAATTCACTGAATTGGACAAGTGACATGGTAATTGCTCATGAAAATGTTTGAATTGCATTTTTTATTAGAAACTGAACAAGATGTGAATACGAAGACCACAGAATAATAGATTTTTAGTTTCTACTGAAGAAGGAAGTTTTAAAAAATGTTATAAGATCTCCAAATAAAATGATAAG
>WSXT02073875.1:0-12209 GCA_011762715.2 Neuroterus valhalla
TGTATATTATATTATATTCGTTATCTGTATACCAGCTAAAACCTAGAACAAGAACATAAATTGTTTGTGTGGCATAGATGGATATCAATGTACTGATGAGTGGGGATGTTACATCTCTTGCGGATCAGAATGGAATGGGGCAGCAGTGCAGCCTGAAGCGGACAGGCGAAGCTCGAGCGTCCTTCGGGGCTACTCGGCTTCTTCCGCCTGCCGAGGACCCCTTCCCACATCCCACTCACCACATGAACGCATCCGATGAACGAGGCGTGTGTCGAAAAATGTGACAAAAAATGTGTCTCTTACTCTCGTGACGGGGTGTCCCGTTGTTCCCAGTTCAGTCGCCTCGCTCAGAGAATATGCATACCCTCCCAAAAGAAGCAAAGCTTCAAAAAATAGTATTCTATGGAGAAGGATCTCAAATTACACAGAAGAATCTAAAATATATAAAAGGCAGAAAATGTACGGTATTCACAGAAGGACAGGATGAAAGATATCCATGATATAAAAGTAAAATTAGGATCAAAGCAATGAAATCCGTCGAGGTAATTTTGCTACCTAGTCTGTTTGTCGATCCTTAACCCGTTTTTGGTCTCATGACACAAAAACTTTCAGAGGAATCTTCTAATTAAAGTTTCTTTCTGCACACTGTTTTTTGGTTTGCAGAGACAGTTTAATTTGTAAGCCAGCTTCCTATCATCATATTTATGGTTATAATAATTAAGAATACAGCTAAAAAGTAAAAATTCTACTATCGAACTAAATAACGCTAGATACGCCAAATATACAAGAGACCAAAATGACTTCTCTTGAAAAGTCCTACAAAATTCCAACAAATTGTTTTCCAATAGGAATGATGATCTTTGTTTCGAACATAAAAACTGACATGAAAAATAGCAGCATTTTAATTTACAGCTTAACAACGCACCATATTAAGAAATTCGCCTTTTAACTACGCGGCAACAGGATAATTTGGAAAACATTCTGCTTAGCTTAAGAATATAAATAATAAAGGAATAATATTATACTTGAGAAAAATCATATTACGTATGATAATAGATAGAAGTTTATTTGATTTTGGAAATACAATATTTTGGTAATTGATTGTTGAACTTGCCGATTTCTCCATCTTTATTGCAATTTCAAAACATGTATCTTGAACAATTTTGTGTTGGATTTGTGTACATTTTGTTGAATTATTCTTTGCTCCGTTTCACAATTTCTCACTTGGGAATGAAAATATAATGCTAAATGCCCATACGCTAAAAGTTTAGACTAAACATAAGTTATATCGAGCGCGAAGAGCGAGTGTCTTAAAGAGCATTTATCCCTTGAACCCGGAAGGGGTTCGAGAATATTATATCTACATCTTCAGGTAATGTTTGAGCATCAAAATAATCCAGTTGAATAACCAGGATCAAGCGCGAGACTTATTTCGCACGCCATAGGCGCGCTCAAACTTCGCACGAGGCGCAGAACGCGATGAGAATGTTACCGTGCTAAAAATCCCGTAACCTCAAATAATATTAAGATGATTTGTTGCAAAATACAGTAAAAAAATATTACAATTAAATTTTTTACCCTCTTCTTAATAAAAAATGAGTTGCTTTGAAGGATAATATTCCTGCACCTATTTGAGGTAGAGGTTGTACTTTTCATATCTTTTTCTCGAAACTGTGTCCAGTTGTATTTTCGTGCAGAAAATTTTGCGCTTAGAAGCAATGGGACGTGCCAATGGATGCAAAAACAGTTTTTAGAACTTTTACCACAAATATTCTCGTGAAAAGCCTTAGTTACTTGCAGACAATTTGGAATTCGCATCAATGAACAGTTTTAGGAAAAAAACGAGCTCAACCTGCTTGACACGATAGAAGCATGTTTCAAACGTTTATGCTTAACTAAATTATTTGACGTAGTGTAACTTCGGGAACATCTGTCGCAATAATGCCTTGTTGTGTGCTTCGGTTTCGATATCTCTAAGTGTTTTGAAGTAATGTGTCTTGACAAGCTATTCAAAATATTTGTTACATGACCACAATAATCGCAAGTAAATTGTGGTTTTACTGCTGCGTGTTGTAAACGTTTGTGAACATTCAAATTATTCAACTGAGTATAGCTTCGAGGACACTTGTCGCAACGATACCTTGTTTTTAATAGGCGTAAGTGTCGTGCAGTAATGTGTTGCGACAAGTTATGTTTCCTTTCCGTTACATGTCCGCAAAAATCGCAGGTGAATTGTGGCTTGACTTCTGCGTGCTCTACACGCTTATGATTATTTAAATCGGAAGAACAATTGTAACTTCGAAAACATTTGTCGCAATCATATCTCCTTAAGAGTTTAATTTCCAATGTCTGTAAGTGGCGTGAAGTAATATGTAGTGACAAGCTAGATTTCCTATTTGTTTTATGTCCACAAAAATCGCATGTAAATTGTGGTTTCACTACTGCGTGTTGTAAAAGTTTATGTCGATTTAAACTATTTAATAGAGTGTAACTTCGAAAACATTTGTCGCAATGATGCCTTGCTTTCGATGTTTGCAAGTCTAACTTTAGATGTACAAGATCCACGTGGCGTCTCATGCTATGTTTTTGTTTAAATCGTTTGCCGCAAAATTTACAACTGTACTGTGGCATGACGTCGCAAACGAATTTTCTATGAAAATTCAAATGTCTTTCTGAAGTATAACTGCGGGCACACGTCTCACACTTGTATATCTTTCCCGTTCCATGTCTCAATTCCTGAATTCTCTGCTTCTTATGAGCCTGATGCTTGTTGATGACATTCGAATTACCAGCTGCTTTTCTATCTCGGTTGCGCGATTTGAACTCATATTTTCCAGTACATTTTTCACCAGTAGTCCCTCGATCTGAAAATTTATGAAATCGCAGTTGCAATTTATAATTCCACAGTTTTATTGAGACACTTTACTTATAAATATAGCAATACCGAGTACGATTTCCTCCTTTATTTCCACTGTTTCGTCAATCTCGTATTTGATTAGAGTCTCAGCATAAGAATTATTTCGAGAAGAAATCTTAATTCTTGTATATTTTCCATCCAATTGATTTTTTTCAGCAAGAAAATTGTGCTCTTTTCTCTGGTACATCTCTTGGTCTAAAAAATTCACCATAACGTAAATTGCAATCTTTCATTTTTTATTAGGATACTCTATTTAGAATTCCGGTCATACCTTGAATGATTTCTTCCTTGATATCTAACGTTGCGTCAGTTTCGTATTTAATCAAAGCGTTTGCATCAGTACTGTTGCCACAAGAAATGTAAACACCAGTATAAGAACATGGCCTACCATCCTCTTCTGTTGATTTCTTTGACTCACTCACGGTATACTGATCTAGAAAGTAAAAACGTTAAAGTTACAGTAATTAGTAATATAATGACTTGCCTACTTAACTTATGACAGGTAACAGATATAGTAAAACATACGAAGAACTTCACAGATATGTATGGTTGAAATCGAAATTTTATCCTCAATTCCGCGTACAGTGATTTATAAACGTGAATATCTCTCGTATGGTCATAAAAAATGTTTGACTCAATCTTTTTTGCAAAAGCATGTTAGCTTTCCAACAAGAAAAATTTGTAGTTTTCTGGGACAAATCAGAATCGAAAGGAGATAGTGAAAGAAAATGTCGAGTGAGTCGTATATTTTCTTTTTCTTCAATCTTTTTGCCTGAAAGACTATTTGAGCTCAGTACCCCTTTGGATTTGATTTGCAGGAGTGTACGGAAGAATATTGGCTTACGAGTAATGTTGATAGTTACGAATGAATCATAGAAACAGGTGGCCAGTGAGGATTTTTGAAGCAGAAATAAAATATTTTCGTCCCAATTATTGTCAAATGAACTTTTTAGTGCTGTTTAGTGATAAGAATTTTTCATGTAACATTATTCGATTATTTTATAAATTAACAACCACACATCAGTGATGATATACAGAAGGAAAGATTAGGATAGAAAATTATTTGATCTTAGCCTAAAAACATTAATTGTATTTACTTTTTCATATAATTTGTTAATGAAATTGACATATAGTGTCATGATTCAGTATTACCTTGTCGAAAGAATCAAGTGACTTTATTGATGGAATATTATTGCACTTTTGGAAAGAAGAATCAATCACTTAAGCAAGATTTCGACGGGTAAGAGCCTGTGAAAATTTTACTTATACTAAGGAGGGCTTAGAATCACTATTGGGAACCAATCTCTACTCGGTGAGAACCTGGGCTGCATCCGACTTTATTAATAGTATTCGAATTTGCCTGGTCATTCGGCCAGAGAAGAAGAAAACTGCAGAAAACCTGTTCCCCCGTACAGCCGATTTCCTGAAAGTTGTGTTTGAGTGTGGATCACTCGATTGGATTATCGAGTGTATACATACATCTTCAGCCTCAAACCTCCCGCTCGACATCACTCAAACGCAGCGAAAACTAGGCGTTTCTCACGAACACAACCAAGCGCTAGCTGCGCTCGAAATGAGTTAACTTTTTTGAGTATTACACATGAGTATTTGTTTATAAATTTGTTGATAATGAACGAAATTATTTCCAGACATATTTTAGCCCTTTCAAAATAAATATTGAATTGATTCGTGATACTATTTATTGCAAAAACTAATTTTTGAGTCTAAAATTAGACCAAAAAAATGTTGATGCGCTGATCACGAATACGACAGTACTGAAACCATGGTTTTCCACGTTTATCTCGGAAGTGGTCGAAAATTTTCAGAAATAATGTTAAAAAGTTGTACACTGCAGTTAAATATTTTTGTACTCAATTTTATTTACGGTTTCCCACAAGACTCAAGAGTGGAGTAGAGATGTAACCTACAATTTTTCTATGCCCACTCACAGGGATCCCTTCTCGTCCCACGAGATTTAAGAAAAGGAAAAGGTATGTGCTCTGCATTATTTCAACCCTATGTTGCAGGTTATAATAGACTTTAATGATGCTTCAGAATTGTCACGTAATCTCAACAAATAGCGTGACCGCATATGCCGCAAATCATTTATATTTTCACTGCTGCTCGTCGACGATGGAAAAGAAGATTACTTTAATCATAGAAATACAGAACTTATCACGCTTAATCAAATATTTCGCTCATCAGAAAGAATTTTTCTTCTTTAAAGATGAGGTAAAAGTACCAATCACCAAACATCTATTTGTGGAACAGTTTGTAAAATAAAGATGAAGAAATAGTAATAATGGGAATTAAAGTTGAACTTTTCATGTATATATCAATGAAAAATATTCGAAAGTATTTAACACTGAAAAAATAAGATTATCCAAAACCGCCAAACTCATCAAATATGGCTGCAACTTTATCCAAGTCGAAAGGCTTGGTGCCTGTTATTTATTGTATCACGTATATTTCCAAATTTTGCTTATGTTGCATGTGTAATAGCTCAAACTGTATTTCAAAGGTCGTACATTCGGGAATGCTGTAAAATTGATTCATTCATATTGAAGTTTATTTATTAATTAACTGTTTCAAAATACATCCACTATTTCTCATGAACACTAGAATCCCAAGTATAGTTCTCCCGATTTATGTCCTTCCGAGAATTGCGCTAGTGGACGAGACGGTCCGAGGGGCTTGGAAAGTGGCACTCGCCACGCCCCATTCTTGAGCAAAACAATGAATTTTCTCCTCCAAGTACTCACGATCATGGGCTCAAGGCTGCCGATAGCAACTCCCGAAACCGGATTATAATTGGGATTCCAGTGTAGTCCGTACTTATGGAACGGTAAAACAAAGTAACGGTCACGTTTTCAATGCTTGCACCAATTTTTGAAACAGGTAAGTTATGCAGGAAGATGTTTCTATACACATGAATACCCTCAACAAATATTTCCTAAAAATGTAATAACCCTGAAGGAAAAGATACCTTTCGCAGAAATTGTGTTCTACAAAATACCAAAACATTTTTTCTTACTCTGCGAGGAATTAACCTTCTATTCGTTTCATGTCCGCAAAAATCATTTAAAAAAATGTGGTTTCACTCCTCCATGTGTCCAACGTTGATATTTATACAAATCAGATAAACGATTGTAACTTCGGGAACATTTGTCACAATGATGCCTCTTCAAGTTCCTTGCTTTCGGTGTCTGTGAATGGCACGAAGTTATGTGTTGTGACAAGCTAAATTTCACACTCGTTTAATGTCCACAAAAATCACAAGTGAATTGCGGTTTGTCTGCTGTGTGTTTAATATGCATATGTTGATTCAAAGCAGTTGATGAAGTGTAACTCAGAGAACATTTTTCGCAATAATGCCGCGTCTGTAAATGTCGTGAAGCAATGTGTTGTGACAAGCTACCTTTCGCTTTCGTTTTACATCCACAAGAATCGCAAGTAAATTGTGGTTAAACTGCTGCATGTATTGTTTCTTTATGTTTACATAAACTGTTTATTGCAGTATAATTTCGAGAACATTCGTTTCAAAAATGCCTCGTTGAGTGTCTCGTTTTTGATGACTGTAAGTGGCGTAAAGTAATATGTTTTAACAAACTGAATTTCACACTCGTTTTATGCCCACAATAATCGCAAATGAATTGCGGTTTCACAGCCGCATGTGTTAAACGTTTATGTCGATATAAAGCGGTTAATAAAGTGTAACTTAGAGAACATTTGTCGCAATAATGCCGCGTCCGTATGTGGCGTGAAGTCATGTGCTTCGACAAGCTACCTTTGTCATTCGTTTTGTATCCACAAAGATCGCAGGTGAATTGTGGTTTGACTGCTGCATGTTTTAAACTTTTGTGTTTGTTTAAACTACCTAATTGAGTGTAATTTCGAGAACATTTGTCGCAATGATAGATCGTACTGGATGTTCGCAGCTTAGATTTCACATGTAAAAGATCCACGTGGCGACTCATGTAAGATTTTTTTTTAAATCGTTTGCCGCAGAATTTACAAGCAAACTGTGGAATAGCGTACACGCAGACGAATTTTTTATGTTCATTCAAATATCTCATTGATCTATAGCTGCGGGCACACTTCTCGCATTTGTATTTCTTCCCCGGTTCTTGTCTTGATTCTTGAATTTTCTGCTTCTTATGGGTCTGAAGTTCGTTGACAACATCCAAATTACCAGCTGCTTTCATATCTTTGGTACATAATTTTGATGCAAAACTGTCGGCAGTTTTTCTAACTATTCTCTCTTGATCTAGAAATTTATGGAAACGTTATTTGAATTTTATTCCATAGTAAGATATTTTTATTACGAATCTAGTCCTACTTAGTATGATGTCTTTCTTAATATCCAGCGGTTCATCGATGTCGTACACAATTAACTCCTTATCAACGAAATCATCGTCAGAAGATGTTTTAGTGATTGTGAATTTTTCGTCCAATCTATTACTTCCAGACAAAATATTGTGCTCTTCCCTCGGGTACATCTCTTGTTCTGAAAATTTACAAAATGTAAATTGGATTCGCTTGCTCATAGTTTTATTCAAGATACTTCAGTTACAAATGTAGTCATACCGGGGGTAATTTCTTCCTTGATATCCAATGTAGCGTCAATGTCATATTCCATTGAAGTCTTGGCAGCAGAATCATTCTTGGAAGAAATTCTGGTAGTCAAACATTTTTTGTCCAATTGATTTATTTTGAAAAAAATATCGCGATCTTCACACGGGTCTATCTCTTGGTCTGAAAATTTTCAAAATGTGAATAGCAATCCCTGATTCCATATTTTTAGTTGAGATCTTATAATTGCAAATGCAGTCGTACCCTGGATAATTTCTCCCTTGATATCCAATGAAGTATCAATGTCATATTCATTTGAAATCTTGGTATCAGAATCATTTTTATAAAAAATTTTAGAAACTATACATTTTTCGTTCAACTCATTCGTTCTGAAACGAAGATAGCCATCTTCCCTCCGGCACATTCCTTGATCTGAAAATTTACCAAAACGTAAAAAGCAATCTTTGATTTCATATTTTCATTCAAGATATTTTAGTTGCAAATCTAGTCGTACCTCGGATGATTTCTTTTTTGACATTTAACGTATCATCAATGTCGTATTTAATTAACGTTTTAGCACCAGAATTATCTTCAAGGAAAATGTTGGAAGTTGTAGAAGCATATGGACCAGCATTCTGATCTCTCAATTTTTTGGACTCAGCGTTATAAACGGTATTCAGCGCTATAAAAGTCGGAAAATGTACTCTTTAACGGAAGGAATAATATAATTAAGACACAGGTAAAAGGAAACATCTCATGTATTTGGATTTTCTTCCTTTTTCTTGTTCTGTTTTTTTTTTCCCAGGAGTATAATTTCTTCTTAGTTATCGCATGTAGGTCATCCGAAATCAGATTGGAAATTCTACACCTTTCAACTTTGCATTTCGAGAATGTTAATTTTAATATATTGATGTGACAGGATGCTTGAAAATTATTTTGAATTAGTTATTAGCGTAGTAGTAAATAAATAATATACAGCAGTGGCATTCCAAACTCCGATGTCCGGGTTAAGGTAGACATAGATGACATAAAGAATTCAAAATGTATAAAATAAATAAATTTGATCGCTTTGAATTTGTGTCAAGGAATTCAAAATTAGACATACACCGTCGACTATTTTTCCTAATAAAAAAAAAACAGGCAAATCACTTTTCGTCGCAGGGGATTTGGCCTCATGTTAGAATAATAATAATAATAATAATAATAATAATAATATTAATAAAATAAAAACCCAACCGATGGTGTGTTCGCGTCGTGGTCGCGGTAGGGATCCAGCTTTCCTCTAATGACTTTGACGGCTACGTTGGCCGTAGCATTGCTACTGATAGGGTAACTCATGCCAGACGGACATGGAGGAACACCAAAGAAATCCCAAACACGATAGCGAGTCTTTTTAAGATAAAGAAACGCTTGTCGCTTCCCGAGGATGGTCAGGGCGACCCTGGAGCCACCGCTGGGGGCCACAGCAAGCGGCACGGTGGTCATGGTAAGCTCCGCGATGGTCAGGCATTTCTCGCCAATCAACAATCTGGTCAGCAAGGACATCTGCCAAACCCGGCAAACAGTGAAAAATCGGCTGTGCCCGTTAAGGATGCTTTGGCTTGTTCAAGCAATTTGCAGCCAACCACCTCGTCAGGAATACCGTGGGAGAGTATCATATGGACAACCAAAATGGTGGAAGAGTTTATGCGTCTCAATTACAGAAGCGCGAAATTTGGGACCAACCACGAAAAGGGCTATAATTTGACGACAAAGTTCGCGAAGCATCCCCATATACAGAGTTTTAGTGAAAGATCTCATCCCTAAGGTCAAGAACATCCGCAATAATCGTCTAATATCAGAAGACCGAGCTATGGAGATTAGGCGAGAGTTGAATTCGGCGGGGAAAATTGGCGATGATGAACATCAGTTAGAAGAAGCTTCACGACAAGATCAAGTGGAGACAAATGAGGCACTACAACACTATCATGTTGTTGAAGTTCCTTCACAACCTCTTGATGATCCAGTACTATCACACCTTCCAGAAGCAGACAACCCTATTCAACCAGAGGCCTTAGTGGAGATTCAGCGACCGAGGAGGCGATTGAAATGGATTTATCATATGAACAGAGATGTGATGCGCCTCTATTTTGTGGCACAGAGTAGTAAGCATAGTGTAAGAAGAGAACATCATCGTTTCTTCTTACTTGAGTACCCGCATCTAGCGACAAGGATAAAGGAACAGAACCTAGCAGACCAGAAACGCTCAATATCTGTTAACAGATTGCTTTCAGAGGTTGTCATGGCTACCATCCAAATGGAGGCAGGTCAACAGCGTCCTAATAATGGAATCCCTATAGGAGATTTTGATGATTGAGAGGTAATCGGCGCTGAGGGCATAGGTGCTAGGGATGATAAAGAACAAGGGCCAGCGCCAGAAACTTTCGCAAGCATGTTTTACATCAAGACGTGGTTGACAGGTACCGATTGTGTAGATATACCAACGAATCCATCCAGCACATTATTGATGGCTGGTCACGTTATGGCTCAGGAGATTACACGCACAGACACAATGATATAGCGGGCATCATACATCAACATTTTGCCCAAAACCTAGGACTCTTAACAGAAAGGATGCCTTTCTACAGATACCTTCAAGTTCGTGTTTTGGAAAACGAAGATTACATCTCATACTGGGATGTTACTATTCAGACGGATCATTATATCCGAGCCCATGCAATACCCTATACAACTAGGATCCATAAGTATAGTGAGCTGAGGCATGAAGTGGAGACGATATGGAGCCATGTGAAACATGTATCTATTCGTCTTATCGTGATATCGGCTACAGGCCATGTAACGCAAGATGTACTCACCATCTCGAATGTCTAGGAGTCAGTAAGGTACTGGCAGCGGCTCAAAAAGCGGCTTTATTGAACCATGTGGAGTAACAGTTGGTAGCTCTAAAAAAGCATCTAGAGGTGATGCAAGTTGCTCGGCTCAGTCCGTGGCTGGTGATGAAACCCCGGACAAAAAGAACCGAGATTAATTCTTGACGAATAATAATAAAATGCAAGTGGACACAGATGAGAGTTATTTTATAATTGACCTTTGCCTTATTGAAGGATTTAAAGACACATTTTTGTACTTTTCGTCAATCTTCATTCCACGCTTCTTAAACAGAATTAATTACTTCTCATCTAATATCCTCATCTTAGTCATCCTGGTCAGTTCCAACAGAAGATTCCGTTTCACCATCTGCAAACTAGAAATCTACTGCACGAACCCCATAAACTAATCAAATCTTTAAAATATTTCCATGTCCTTGAGACCAGATGGGAATTTTAAAATCAAGAGATTCTATAAAATTATCTATAAAAGGAGAACCGCTGTTTCAACTCCGCCGTGTTCCGGACCCAGGACCTCTTGTTAGCCAGACGATGGCTTTACCAACTGAGGTACAGATGAGTCCAGAAAACCTTTTTGTTTCTGATTATAACACAATTTATTCAAACTAATTCTGCTTATTATCGCAAAGATATTTTTCTGTATGATTCTGCAATTCTTTCTTAACGACATCATATTACTGTTGCAAACTCCTTAAACTAATTAAAACGCAGCTACAATTATGAAAATGGTCCTTTAATAGCCGCATTTGTGGTTTGGAATTCGACGCCTCCTAATCATACTGTCCCTTCTCCGAACAGCATAAACATACGCACGTATCTTCTAATGCTACATTCACAGTCACGTATGTTGGCGCGTTAAAAACAGAGTGTCATATTTCTGATACGCAAGATCAGAGACGCGTATTTTGTTGCCTCAGAATCACACTCACGTATCTCGCAACTGCGCGTTTATTTACTACACATATTATATATAGTAAATGAACGCGCAGTTGCGCGGTACGTAAGATACGCATGATCAGAGACGCGCATTTCGTTGCCTCAGAATCATACTCACGTATCTCGCAACTGCGCGTTCATTTACTATACATATTATGTATAGTAAATGGACGCGCAGTTGCGAGGTACGTGAGATACTCTGTTTTTAACATGCAATTTTTGTGATGTGCACCAACAAGCACACATGCGAAGGTTCAGTCGATTAGAATCGATACAGAAAATAACAACTGCGTCGCTGTGTGTAAGTGAAGTGCGTGCGTAAAACGCAACACCTAAACTCACTGTTACGAAAGGCATATCACTCCGCACGACCCTGCATGAAAGAGTCCTGCCCGATGTAGCACAGAATTGTCAGAGGACTCCCTACTTGGAGATTTGACGGGAACCGATTAAGACGAATTTCACATAAAACTAATACCATCTCATTCGGATGAGAATGTAAAAATTATAGTTTGACAGAGAATTTATTTGCCACATTGTTCTGTACTGCAACTCTTCTTTTGTAATTTTGTATTTTGAAAATTTTTAATTAAGATCATGCTCATGTAGCATGCTCATTTCGAATCCTTCCAAATTCAAACATTTGCAGAAGCGGACTAAGATCTTCCGGGGCCCGGGGCTAAATTGGTGTGGGGGCCCCTCTACTTTACTTTTGTAATCAAATTATTAGTAACAAAGGGCTTAAAAAATAGTAATCGACGATAATAATTGAGCTATTAATTTATGGGACAAAAAAACATGACAGTTTTCCCGGGCTTCCTAAATGTGGGGGCCCGGGGCGGACCGCACCCCCCACCCCCTTCGTCCACTACTGATCATCTGAATTAGAAAGTTTC
>WSXT02073886.1:0-12209 GCA_011762715.2 Neuroterus valhalla
AATATCAGGGAAAAAGGGTCCGCCAAAATTTTTTAGAATAAATCTACGCTGTAGAGACATTTCTTTGGAGACCCTTTGAATCTTGTAAAAGAAAAATTTTCAAATTGGCATTTAGGTCTATACTTTTTTTTTGATTAATCAATTCCTACAAAAATCAATATTTAAGAAAATAAATATACGTCTATAATAAATAATTGATGTTAAAACGTTCCGTCCTGGGCTGATTCATTGGACTCATCAGCAAATTAATATGAATCGAACCTGCCTTAGACGCTGAAAAATTGTTCAAATTATTCAAAAAATAAATTATTTTACATGATACCGAATAATTGTAAGCAATGTATAAACATATCATATCGTATATCGTAAGAAATTCATAATATTTTCATACATTTTTAGGATCAAATGTTTGTAAACATGAATCTCAGAAATATGTAAAAAAATTTATGTTTTGTATGGAAAATGTATGGACAAAAATCAGGGGAATTTTTCTGAAATCATGGAAAAATTATGGAAATATCAGGGAAATTTTCCGTGGGTCAAATGTGGCAACCCTGGTGATTAGGCACCAAGCCGAAACCAATAGACGTACATATCTCAAGAACGATTACTCTCAAAAAAAAAATCTTGCAACAAAAAATATGTATTTTGATGAGGTCTAAAGATTTTGTTTGGAACATATTTTCAAATTTTGCACATTGCCTCAGATAAACGCCAAAAACCATGATTTTTATGGTTTTTTCGTGGTTTCACCATGAAAATCGTCCAGTCGCCAAATTTCACTATCATATTCGTGAAAAGCATATCAAAATACATAGATATACGCAGTATGAAAGATTTTGGAGGTGGACCTTAATCGGAAGTACACCGATTTTCATTTTAATGAAAATCGATATATCACTGATTTTCTCGGAAACTATTATCTGTAGAAAAAAATTTATACAACTAAAAATGTATATCTGGATGAGGTCTACAACTATTGTTTTAAACTTTTTTTGAAATTTTGCATATTACCTGAGATAAACGCAAAAAACCATGATTTTCATGGGTTTTTCATGGTTTCACCATGAACATCGCCTAGTCGCCAATTTTCACTATGATATTCGTAATCAGCGCATCAAAATATATAGGTATACTCAGTATGAAAGATTTTGGAGGTGGACCTTAATCGGAAGTACACCCTAAACTTTTTTCTGGTCGTTGAAAACCAAAATTGTGATTTCTAACGAAAAATTTCGCCACTTTGTAAGTGGCAAACACCCTAATGTCAAAAAAATCGAAAAAGGCCGTTGGACCCTGGCAATTTGTATGCAGAAAGTGCGTTTAAAATTTGAAAATGATCGGTCGAGTAGTTTTTTCAGGAGAGTGAACACTGAATTTGAAACCCTGGTTTTGAAAAAAACGCGTTTGAAGTTCTGAACTGTAAAAAAGCGAAAAAATTAATTTTTTTAAATTTCACTAAATCATCAATTCCAGCTCCATCAAAGGGCATCCCCTGTCGCAATTTTTTTTCCGCTTCTTTTCTTCCCATTCTACGTTGAATCCTGGCTAGTTCGCTTTCTTGCTTTGTTTCTTTATCAGCTCTGGTGATACGAACGCTGTCCTCGTGTTTCCAAAAGGTGTATAACTTTGAGAGTTTTGTTCCGATTAATTTGGAATTTTAACACAATATTCTTGAAATGCTTTACTATAAGAAAATGCAACAAAAAAAATTGAATCTTTGAACCTACTCTCCCCTTAAGGAAAATCAATTCACGATAACAAAAAAAAACGTATTTACAACTATTAGTTCATTTTTCAATAATCACGATGAATATTCGAATGAAAAGATAAATATTTAACTGGAGCACATCAATTTTCAACCATGAAGGTGAATTTTAGAACAAGAAGATTAATTTCGAAATAGAAAGAGTCATTTTCTGAAGAAGAATATAATGTTGCAACGAAATAGTCGAATTTCGAACTAAAAAAATAATCATTTGCAACTGTAGAATTTCCAATAGGGATAAGTTACATTTTAAGTTAAAAAAATTACCTATTGCGAAAAAACTAACTTTCAACAAACCAAGAAAAAAAAAATATCGAACAAATTACTACATTCTTACAAAAAATGAAGAAGAATTAAATGAAATTGTAGATATTTAACTGAAGTAGGCGAATTTCAGACCAGAAAGACTAATTTTCAACTAAAAGGATGATCATTTAACTCGAATTGATCCATTTTTGACAAAGAACTAATTTTCAACAAAAAAATATTATTTTTTAACAAAATGGTTGAGATTTGAACTATAAAAATAAACATTTTCAAACAAAAATGGAATAGTGAAATTTTTGGCTCAAAAAATTGATTATAAACCAAACATAAGAGTTTTTAACTGGATTAATGTTCGACTAAAATGAAAAATGTTTAACTGTATAACTTGAACTGTTAACCGTAAAGAAGAATTTCTGAGGAAGAATAATACTTCCGAAGCAAAAGATAATTTCCTACAAAAAAAAACGACTTTTCAACAAAATATGTGGGGTTTCAATGAAATATAGTTTAATTTTCAATTTAAAAAGACAAATTTTCACCAAATTGGCGAATTCTGAATTTTGAAAAGATCAATTTTCTACTAGAAATGAAACAGTTACATTTTCGGTTGAAGCAATTGATTTTTAACCAAACTCATGAATTCTCAGGTATAATGATTAATCTTCAAATGGATCGGTGTATTTTAAGCAAAAAGATGAATTTTCGACCATAAGGAATAATTTTCTACAAAAAAAGCAAATTTCCCATGAAGTACATAAATTAGGAAAGAAAGACTTTATATTTCAGATGCAAGAATCGATGTTCAACTAAATCTTTGAATTTAAACCAAAAAAATATGAATTTATTTTTAACAAAGTGGTTAAAATTTCGACCAGAAGTGAATTTTGAACTGAAATAATGCAACTTTATCATAAAAATTTAGCTCTCAGCAAACAAGTTTAAATTTTAATCAAGTAGTCGATTTTTTAATTAAAAAAGGATGAATTCGCAATGAACAATTTAAACAAGTTTTCTATCATAATTCAGAAGTATTTCTTCTTCTGAATACTACTTTTACTCTAAAGACTGCTTGAAGTACTTCCTTTATTTGAAATTGAGAAGAGGGAAGTTTAGATAATAATTCTTTCTGTATGTTTAGGCTATCCTCAATTTGATTATCAAATTTGAGTTAGCTACAAAAATCGCACAGAGCGAGAAATTTTCAAAACGTTTTTTTTATAATGGAGAAAGAAATTTTTCCCCTCATGAAATATAGATGTATTTAAATGTTTTGAGAATTAGAGTGAAGGAAAGTTACATTCTTTAAATCCAATGACAAGATGTCTTTTTGATTCATAAAAAGAAAGCGGCCATTTCTCGTATTATTTAGGTAGAATATTAAATAGTCTAGGTTGAGTTGAATAAATTCATGGTATTTAAATTAGATTCACGGTGATTTCCTGATTTTTCCCGATCAATAAAATTCCCGGGCATTTCCCGGTTTCAAGGGTCAAGTCGCCACCCCGCTTATAAATAGTAACATGAAATACTTTTAACTTTAAAACTGCAACAAGGAAAAATTTGATTGGTCTAATGTGAGAATTATTTGTACTACAATCTTTTCAATTTCTTATTAGACGGCAATTCGGTATAATTGAACTCTCTTACTTGAAGGTGTCGAATGAATAAAACTATTTGACTTTTAACTTCTAAGAAATGTAACAGTCTATCGTTATGAAATAAATATTACAATTAAGTCGGGATTTTATTAACTTTATATAAACTTTTTTCCAAAATAGGTTACATATTATTCGTTTCTTAGTAAACTTTTCAACTAGTCTCGTTCTCGTTTTGTTCCAGTTTTGGGTTAGATGCCCAGTAACATTCTAGTCAATTTTGTGTATAAACGCAACGGTCGAGAAATTCACACTTGAACTGGCATAACTGTCCCTGGTCTGCCAAAGTTGGATTCTACTTCCAGCACAAATCGCAATTGACTACTGAGCTTGGTGGTCTAACAACAAGAAACCATTTCAGGAGGAATCGGCGTGGAAAAGTAGTTTTTTTCAACATTTTCATTTATGATGTAATCGGCATCGCTATGATTCACGGCGTGTATCGACTCGTTAATAAGTGGAAGCTTTCTTCGTTAATATTACGTAATGTGAATTAATTATTACTACGCTTAATTGTAATCCATTTTTTCTCGCAGTACCGGAAACATTTCATTATACTCACTTCCCGTAGGTAAGATTATCTCCAAGCGAATTTCAGACTGACAAAGATCTTGTGCTCGGTACCATTAAACCTTTAATTGACCAAAAAAACGGTAAACTGTCTGGGAATCATGTGTATTTTTATGCAAGGTGCTAAATCATCTACGATCTCTTTGAATTTTAAACTCTGTTAAATGGTTTACACAGAAAAAAACTTCAGAGCCTTGACAAGGAAGAATTCATAATCGCACACTTTTTATGGAGCCCCTCCCTCCCTTTCCCCACTCTCACCATTATGAAGCAGAAGGGAAATTATATTTTCTTTATTTTTGTTTGTCTACTGGTCTTATCGATATTCAAATAGATAATAGCTTAAATGTCGATAAAACCAGAAGAAAGACAAAAATTAACATCACAATATTACTATAAATACGTGGTCAAAAGTTTAACATCAAAAATTGGAAAGGAAATGAACCCGAAATAATCGAATAACTGCAACCATTATGGCAAAGATCTTTGATAAAGACCACTCTACTGAAAATACTATTCAGTCGAAAAGACAATCTGGATTATTTTTAATGGGTAACTCATAGAATTAAGAAGTCAAAATTGCAGAAGTTTAGCAAGTCTACTAGCGATTTTTACGAAATAAAGCTTTTAAAAATTATACGATCTAGCTCAAATTCTTTGACTCTTTATATGAAACAAACATGATGCAAAGAACAACAGGAGTACGTATGTTTGAGTTTAGCACTGCGCTCGGGTACGTTAAACAGTAAACGGAACGAAAAATCATGGCATGGAATTCATATTCGCCACTCACAGGCTCACCATTAAAGTACATAGTTGCGGAATACGATGAAAGGGAAGGTTTATGAGCCGCGCATAAACGACATCCGTCATTGCCGGCGGTTATTTCATATTCAGAGAGAAAGATGGAGATAGATACGGAGAATGCGAGAAGGTAAATTGATTTATTAAGACTGAATTTGAGTTCTCTAAGAAGCCAGAGACATTGAGGAGAAAGACAATTGTACACAATGAAGTCACAACTTTATTCAGTAAAACTCAAAGTGAATTTTGAATTTCTATACAACCAAAGCAATTTCGCTTATTGAATGCAAAATTTACACACAAATGTATCCAATTTTTGGAAAAGAGGAATAAGAAAGCCATCCAATTTTCTACTTTATTTCTTGCATTCAAACAGGAAACTCTTGTATGAGTTAGGCCACGTCAATCGTGCCCATGAAATTTTTGTCATTTTTTGAAAAGTGACTACAATTCGAAAAATCTGTCCATAATAGCATGACAAAAAAACACTTTGAATCGTTTTTCAAGAAATTCTACCGTGCTCATTTATTTTAAAAATAATTATTTTTGCAACTTTTAATAGAAAAATTAATAACATCCGACTCGTTTGCAATAATCGAATGAAATTTGTTATGACAGTTATGAAGCGTTTTCTCTTTCTAATCAGAATTTTTGTTAAATTATATTGGCAAAGTTATCATTTTTTCATGAACAATCATTCAAACAAATTCGATTATTCATAACTCCTAGGCCTCCGATTGTAGTGAAAATTTAACACAATGTAGTATAAACACTTCATCCCGTTCTCAAAAACCAAAAAAATTGACAATTCTCACTCTTGACAGTATTAAAAAAAATCTGCCCGCTGCGCGGGGACATTCTCATCGCGCACTTTGCGCGCGGCTCGCTTCGCTCGCAAGTTTGAGCGCCTAGGGCGTGCGTCTGTCGGATCTCGCGCTTCACACTCGATGATAATCTCACCGCGCGCTCTACGCTCGGTTATGAATTTACCTCGCGCTACGCGCTCGGTCTTTGTACTTCCCTACATTTGCATACAGAGCTTTTGAAACTCAATAGCGAAATGTCGACTACTTTAATTTGATGATTGTGAATTCTCTTTTTTTGAAGCTCCTCCAACTTTAACGAATACATTCTGATCTCGTGTCTCATGCTGCGCACTCGATCAAAATTCGTCCGAAACGGTTTCGTTTCCCAATTTTTTCATATGTTGTGTACTCTTTCTACAAATTAAATTGTTTCATGTTTTATTTTATTTCATATACATGTCAAAACCTTTTCTCTATCAATCTTCTGTCTCAGCCTCCGTCATTTTCTCAAATAGTTTATTATTTCATTCTTAAAGTTGTTTTTCCTGAATGGAATAAAAACCACATATTCTGTTAAAAAAACATTGATAACACATTTTAAGATATTTTCCTGGTAAAGAACTTGTGTTTATTTGTTTTTTTTCTTCAACTTGTGTTAATCGTCCGGAATTAAAATTTTTTCCTTTTTAATATGGTATTTTTTTAATAAAGCAAGAACTACTTGTCCTATCAAAAAGTACATTCTACAAAATTTGTAGATCTTTTTTTGGTGCACAATTTTTCTTCATTCATATTTTCCGTACCTTGCATATTTTGACCAAAAAATGGAATTTCCTATTTTTCATCATGCTTTGTGAGACCAAAATTTGATTTTTCGATTTTTTGAGAAAATTCAAAAAGTTGTGAAGACAATTTGTGGGGGTTCCAAAAGTGAACAGTTTTTCTCCTATACCTTTCTTTCATATCTTCCGTTATTTAGCTGAAAATGCTCATTTTTGTTTATATTTTTGAATTTGGAAAATGACATAACTCTGACAATTTTGTTTTCATCAAAAAACACCATAAGGATGGATTTCTCCACTCATTACTCGCTACAGGAAGCTTTACTTATAATTTTCGAGTCTTCAAAATAATGGTCTCAAAAATTTCCAAAATGCTCTGACTTTTTGAATTTGTTTTCCAAAATAGCTGGCTAACGAACTTGACCTTCAATTTTCAACACTAAAAGAGTGTACTAAAGACCAATCAAATCGGTTAGTTTTTTCGAAAGTTACCGTGCAAACAGACAGACAGACATACATACATACATACATACATACATACATACATACATACATACATACAGATATATAGACAGACATACAGACACACATACAGACTTAAATACAGACAGACAGCCAGACAGACTGACATACAGAAATACAGACAGACATACATACATACAGGAATACAGACACACATACAGACAGACATACAGACACATTCGTCGAAACCTGTTCTTCGGGTTCAGGGGGTCTCGGAACGCGGACATTTAACAAAAATGGGGGGGGGGCGTCGAATTTCACACAAATCTAATACCTTCTTCGATGAGAATGTAAAAAGTTTTTGCCGCGGGCGGGCGCCGCGTAACAATTGTCGCCTCGAACGGCGCACAGTGGAAAGAAAGCACTTTTTTGAGACTCATGAAGAATCGTATTTTAACGTAGAGGTGCACGTTTTTTTAATTTGTAATTAATTGATTTGTTATTAGACTCAACATTTGCAATTTGTTATATTTGCAATATTTACTTAGCCCCGACCATCGATATTTCTTCACAAAGGTGTAGAATTAGTAAAGTTATTTTTTTGAATAAAAATGTAACTTTTAGATAAATATCCTGTATTTTATTAACTATTATAAACAAATTATTGGATATAACTGTTAACTGCTGTATTTTTAGATTTCAAATGTATTACTTACATAGATTTTGTTGTAAAAATGTGAAAAATCGATTTTTCATTGTGAACAAGCTCCAAATGACAATTATAGGTTATAGTTTAAACAATTTTTGTAAACAAAGTCACTTATTTGGCATAACTGTGCTTCAAAAATTTTCTCTTTCTGTGGAATCATTTATTTTCATCTATAGAACAAGAATATTACACATTAGAGTTCAATTAAACAACATTTGTCATTGTTAAAAACAGTTTTTATAAACAAATTCATTTATTTGGCATATCTGTGCATCGAAAATTTTTCGTATGAGTACAAACAAATAAATATAAACAGCCGCGTTTGTAGCGTAAGCCGCATGCGCCGAGTGCGCTGTTCCAGGCGACAATAATTGTTACGCAGCTCCCGCGACAAAAATTTCTTTTAATACTGTCAGAGTGAGAATTACCTTTTTTTTTTTATTTGGGAACGGGATAAAGTGTTCATACAACATTGTGGTAAATTCGCACTACGATCGAAGGCCTAGAAGTTATAAATAATCAAATTTGTTTAAATAATTGTTTTTGAAAAAATCATAATTTTGCAAATAAAATTTAGAAAAAATTTTTATTAGAAAGTAAAAAACGCTTCTCAACTGTCATAACAAATTTCATTCGATTATTGCAAACGAGTCGTAAGTTCTCAATTTTTCTATTAAAAATTGCAAAAATCCTTATTATTAAAATAAATGAAAACGGTGTGGTTTTTTGAAAAACGGTTGAACGTGTTTTTCTTAATGCTATTATCTACAGATTTTTCCAATTGTTGTCACTTTTTGAAAAATCACAAAAATTTCATAGGCACAGTTGACGTGGCCTGACTCTTATAACAAACAATTTACGCCCGTTTCAAAATGCAAAAATTTGTCTTCTTGCGGTAAAGTGTTTGAATTAGTACATATTAACAAGAAATTATGACAGAATTGCCGTAAGGTATTTTGGAATAGATCAGTAACAAAAAAAAAAGATATTCGCTGAGCAAATATCGGTAGTTTGCTATTGTTTATACTATATTTGTTCATACTAATAGTATGGTATTGGTATAAGTATAGTATACTAATAGCACCAGTAACATTTTCTAAACGTTATAACGGGAATAAAGAAATGAATAACGTTCAATGTTAAATTTGAAAATTTCATTAAAATCCGCTTGTGTATCATTGAAAACAATAAAAATTTTATATAAAGAGTAAGGGGATTCTATTTTTCCAATTCTTGGATAGATTGATAACATTTAACACACTTATGATATTATACTAAGCATCGTTGAGAAGGATGAACGTGACAAATTTAAAACTATCAATCGATTACATCACGGAGCAAAACTGACCTGCTGATGGATAATTATTAACGAAATGCACAAAAAATATCGCAGAACACGGTATATTTCAAATAATATAGATGTAAATAAACTTCACGATCATGATTTAACATGAACGAGTTTTTTAGCGTGTGCAAACAAAAATGATTACATCGAAACATTAATTTCTTGTTAGTAGAACAGCTATATGCTAGAAACAGCCCCTTTGAAGCAGCAGTGTTTATAATACCTAGATGTCGGTTGCACGCTGCTGTTGGCTCGCTACTCAAAATTTACAGTTTGCACCCAGAGGGCCTGAGCGAGCAAATATGTTAATCCCTGTAAAATAACTGACAACTTTGTGCAGGGTCCAGTGATTACAACATGCAAACTGACGCGAAGAACTGAACATCCGTCGAGTCCTTCAAGTGACGTATACGCACTATGATCAGTTTCTTATTTGAAATGAGAGTTCTTAATTGAAACTGGCGTTTTATTAATTTCAAATGAATTATCACTCATCCGCACTTAGCACGTTCTGCCTCTTCTGGACTGTTATCGACTTTCATTGCAAACATTAACCTGGCCTACTTACTCGTTTACCGAGTCATCGGAGTTATGCGAGACACAAGCAAACCCGATTAATTGCTTAGCTCCATGAGGTAATACCCTTCCTTTCTTCCTTTTATGAACGTCTTTAAACTAATATCAATCACCAATCATCCACATCTGAAAGTTTCGTGTTCAACAAGAGTAGCTGATCTTCATTAAGAGAGACATACGTGTTATTTTCAGCTCCCCATGATCATGATGTAATATCATATTAAATAAACTTTAAGAAAATACATGAGAGTGATTGATGAAATATCTATTAATTTTTTGCCTACCTCTAATAGAATTCTAATTGTATATCGTTTTGTTGCTGTAAAAGATTAATGAAACGCAAGTCAATTCCATTCTTTTTCAATGCTGAAGAAAAATCCCAACTGATTTCGCTTCTAAATCACAAACTTAATATTTTGAGCATTAACTTATTTTGAAATACTGCACATTTATTTGCAGAAAATTCCTTAGGAGTCTAATCAAAATTTAGGTAGATAAACAGGAAAACCTGATCAACTAGATTTTTGTCGAGATGAAGAATGCCTTAAATTCATAAGAAAACCAAAGAACGTTCCTTTGGATCCAGGGGAGGATCCAGGGGGGGGGGAAGACGACCCCCCCCCCACTGAGACTCGAGTTTTTAATATGAGACAAAGTTTATTATATATAATGCTGAAAAGCGAATTTCCTACTTGAATACGATTATAGAGGAGGCATCATTTTATTGTTAATAACCATCTAAGTTGTAACAGGAATCGAACTCAGCTTTGGTTGATATAACAAAGTTCTTAAAACCTAAAATATTCTGAAACTAAAGTATCACAGACAATATCAACAATGGTAAATATTTTTTTTCTGCATTCTGGCTATTTTGAGGAGACTCAAGTTTTTTGATGATACATTTTTTTAAGGTTCTTAATTTTTGGCATCGTCATAAAAAGACAATGTTTAGTTTTACAATACCAAAAGTTCAAGCTAACATGAAGAAATAAAGAAGTGCGTTAATCAACTAGTAGTTTCATTAAAAAATAAAAAATAAGTCTTAAAAATCAGAAGATTGTGCGTCTAAAAAATCGAAAAGTGTCAGTATTATCATATATTATTGTAATTCTTGTAAATCACAAGACATAAAATACAATTTAATATGAGTTGAAATCCTAACTTTTTTACAAATGCCGAGTTTAACTTTCAACTTTTTCAGTCATGAAATCATTCAGTTTACAATATGTAATTCTAAAATCTTGTACCAACGAAAATTTCCATCTAAGATCTTCATTTATTAGATTACATTTCCAATTAGAAGAATTTTAGAGTGCAGTTTTGAAGATTTACAAAATAAAAGATTAAAAGCTTTTGGAATTGAAATATAAATACAAATTAAATAATTATTTTTAAAATTCAACTGTAGTTCATGTATTCGAGATTTAACAATAATTGAATGATAATATTGGGTGATTCTAAATCTGTTAACGTAGAACGTAACAATGTCAATTTTAATTGTTCTGTTTAGATCTTTTTTAACTTGTAAGTGAAAATATTGAATTTTTATGTGTAAATAACACATAAAAATGTATTTATGTATTTTTATGTATATTGTATTTGTAGCAGAATATTTAAGAATATTTCGAAGCACACACAAATTCTTATGCATTAATAATGATTAAACCGTTACAAATTTGGAAAACATTTGAATAAGTTCAAGGCACATTCAGAAGTTCTGAACAAGTTCAAAAATAATTTGAAACTTCAAAAGATGTCAACAAACTTCAACAAAATGTAAACTTTTTAGGATTCAAACAAAATCATTACGACACTTTTCAAGCGTTTTAAACGATTCAGAATGAAAAAAAATATATATTAAGATTCCTCCAAAAATTCGAAATAATTTCTCATTCTGATAAATTAATTTAGAGAGAATATTTAAAGGCACTCTAAAAGATTCCAAAACTGTAGAAATGATAATCTAGAAGATTTTGAAAGTGTTTCTCTCAATTTTGCAAGATTTATTAAAAGTTAAGGTAAAATTCGAATCATTTCATAAGATATTCAGAAGTTTTGAAAAAAAATTAAAAAATAATAACAAATTTGTAAAGATTCCAAAAAATGGAAAAAAATGTAGATTTTTTAATATTTTGAAATAAAATTCAATAGCATTTAAAGTATTTTAAAAGGTTCCAAGACAATAAATTTTTCTTAAAGGCGGGGTAAGGTTAATTCGTGCAAAAAGAAGGCACATTTTTGTGAATTTTTTTTCACAACACAGGAAAAATATTACTATTGATACTGAATATACATCAAAGTATGACATTCGAAGAATATTTTGTGAAATTCTCATGAAAATATATTAAAAAATCTGCCCGCTCGCAAATTTGAGAGCGCCTAGGGCGCGCGTCTTTCGGATCTCGCGCTTCGCGCTCGATGGTGATCTCATCTCGCGCTCCGCGCTCGGTTATGAATTTTCCTCG
>WSXT02073897.1:0-12209 GCA_011762715.2 Neuroterus valhalla
TTTAAGGAACTTATGTAACCCATTGTAAAGGGAACGGAGGCCCTCAAACCCGTAAAAGGGAAGAGAATAAATTACATATCAAATAAATAAATATCGATATAATTCACAACTTTTAATGTAATTATACATTCAAACTGCTGAAAACAATTTTCAGCATTTCTTTGTTTCAGACTTCTACTGCATCTCTACAGAAGTATATTTTACAGAACTACTAATATGCTTCAACAATGAAGCGTTTTTTTGTCAAATCAGGTACTTTTAGACGTCTCGAATACGCCACTCCGCGCTGCTCTTGAACTTCGCTGTCATATTCGGCCTTTTTTACGGAAACTTACAGAAAATCAGGACTTTTGGCAAAAAATCAGGATATCAGGACAAGCATGCAAAATCAGGACACGTCCTGAGAAATCAGGACGTTTGGTCACCCTATTTATATACCATTCTGTATAAATAAATATTTTTACATACTCATCGAGAAGGTATTAGATTTGTGTTAAATTTGCCCTCCACCCGTTTTTGTCAAATCTCCACGTTGTGAGACCCCCTTGAATCTGGACAACAGGTTCTCACGAATGTGTCTGTCTGTATGTCTGTCTGTGAACCCGATAACTTTTGAAAAAACTAATCTTATAGATTGGCATTTAATACACTCTTTGAGTGTCAGAAACTGAAGGATAAGTTCGAATGCCAGATATTTTGGATGAAAATTCAAAAAGTTGGAGCATTTTGAAAGTTTTTCAGACCGTTTTGTCAAACCTTAAAAATTGTAAGTATGGATTTCTGTAGTAGGTTATAAGTAGATCAATTTTTCCTTATAATTTTTCTTGATGAAAACTTAATTGTGAGAGTTATGGCATTTTCGAAACTCGAAAATTTAAACAAAGATAAGAATTTTCAGCCAAACAATGCTAGATTTTAAAAAAAGTCAAAGGAAAGAAATTTTCCATTCAAGAAGCCCTACAAGATGATAATACCAACTTTTTTAATCTTTTAAAAAAATCAAAAATGATAATATTATGATAATATTATTTCGTTTTTGACAGGACAAGTAGTTTTTTATCCTTCCATGAATAATCATATTAAAATTAAAAAATGTAATTTTTGGACAAGGGGCACAAGCTCTGGAAAAAACAAATAAACACCAGTTCTTGACCAAGACTTTGACCACATCTTTCAATGAGTTATCAAATTTTTTTAACAGGATATGTAGTTTTCATTTCAATCAGGAAAAATAATTATAAACATTACATTTCTAAAAAAAATGACGAAGGCTAAGACAGAAGATTGATAAAGAAAAGTTGTGAGCCCCAAAAAGATTTATAAATTTTTTTGTCATTTTTCCCATTGGATGCGTAGTTTCTGTTTCGAACGTAAAAAAAGGATAATACTTCAAAAAATTAGAACTGTAGAAAAACCACACAGCATATGAAAAAATGAAGCAACAAAACTTCTCTATTGTTAAGGACAAATTTTGATCGACCTGCTATTATGAATGCTAATGTAAGTTTGTTCCTATGTTTGTTACGCTCTTACGCGTGAACTACTAAACTGGAAAACAGCAATAGAACAGAATACTTACTACGTGGCGGCGTAGCCGCCGCCACAAGCCGCACACAACGCGGCGGCGAAGCCGCCGCCACAGGGCGCAGCTAGTTTAAATATAATTTAGAACTCTAATATATGCAAATATTCAGAATCAGTGAGGTTAGAGGGGTCGGTATGATGGAAATAAAGATCTATCATAGTGGGATTCTGGAACTAAGGGATATGGGGAACAACGTCCAAGAATGCTGGGGATTAGAGGTAAGGATGGTTCTTCAGTGCGTAAAGAGTGAGCCCTGGATTGCCGGATATTGAGAAAGAGGTAGGAGGAAGTAAGGGGTTGTAAACGTTGGGATGTAAGGTAGTGAATGGTAGTTGGTGTTGTTGTTGCTGGGATCGCTGAATCTAGGGACGTGCTTGTGCGGCACCACGCATCTCTGCTAGTTCTCTTTGAAGAGTTGATAGAACTGGCCATGGTGGTATGTTTTCTTCGTCGATACTAGAGAAGTAGTAAATGATCTCATCATCACCGTCATCAGCATTACTATCATCATTATCACCAGTATCATCAATTAGGTCTAGACTAGGTGAATAGAAGTGTCGTCGTTCCATTTATTGCTGCCAGTCTGCTTGTCCAACAATCTGTAAATAGAAAATAAGATTAGGATCGATGTCATTTGTCGAAGAATTGTATTCATTCATTACCTTTTGAAACTGTGAACGTTCATAACGTAGTAATGTTCAGGGTTGTGAATGCTCAATATTTCAAATAAATACATAGATATCTCCTAACTATTTGAAAAAATATCAACATGGATTTATGTCCGTAGGGTGAAGAATCATAATTCTCTACTCTACTCCTTCTCATATATGATACACGGCAGTTTTTTCCGGTATGTTTTATCACCTGATGAAATTTGGTGGTTCAAGTAGCGCGAGATTTTATTAAAATAGGTTCATTTTTGGATGCATCAAGATCACGAACTGAGTTGAAATTGATTAGCTAGGAATCATCGTAATCGAGCATAATGCCTTAAGCTTTGCATACAGCAGACTCGGAACCATCTGCTGGGCAAGTTATGTATGTACAGAATTTTGAACCTACTGTCACGAAGGAACGTATACTCTCCCATACTCTTTCTGAAATCGATCATGTCACCCAAGAGTAAACCTACTGGTGGAGTGTATCCATCAGGGGTACAATATTAGGGCTAATCACTTGCCTCCTGTTCAATTTTTAAAACATATTGATGTACCCAGCGAAAAGACCTCCTTTATGTGTGGTAGGATCATATTGTAATACCTTGTATTGACATATTTCTGAAACATCCACAATTTTGTCTCCTAATTTCATGTATGCACTCCCCCTGCTCTAGAGATTCACAGCGTGTTCGACATAGAGAGAACATCAGTAAATCGTTAAAACCAACCGATAAAAGAGGATGATAAAGCTTCCTAGGAGTCAAAAACGTACAAAGTACTAAACCCTCGATAATCTCTCTGTTTTTCACCTTGTAAGAGCATTTAGTATTCCCAGTTCGGCTATCGTAAAATGCATCTCGAGGGATAAGGATTTTGTTCGTTGTGTCCCATGGGTCACATCAGGCCTGGCTGAGTTCCGTCCCGCCGTTTGCGTCCACTCCACCACCAAATGAATCGGCTCATGGATGGCATGAAGAGAAAGGAGCTAAAAGCGCGCAAATCTGCAATAGTATTTATATACATACCTCTCGCTTCCTTCCTGCTTAATGGTAAACGAATTAATTCCCATTCAGCAGCATTTTCTCATCTCATATCAGAGTGTAAAAAACTTAATTTGGTCTTTGATCCCAAAACAGTGTATGCAGACTTTGAAATTGCTATTCATTCCTTCATACGTATAGTGTTCCCAAATTCAAGTGTTGTCGGTTCCATTTGGGTCAAAGTTGGTGGAGAAAGATTCAAGAGCAAGGATTAGGCGTTGAATATAAAAATGAAAATTCGGAAATATGATCATTTTTGAAAAACTTCTTTGGTCTAGCTTTCTTAAATCCCCTCGATGTAGAAAATTGTTGTATTGAAGAGCTCATGGCTATCCAACCGTTAGATGATAGAGTAGCAAAGTTTTGAGACTATATTTCGGAAAACTACATACTCTGTGATTCAAGTTTTCCACCACACATTTGGGCTGATTTTTCTACAACAACAACGCGGACAACAAACGGTTGAAGCTTACCACTAAAAATTGAACTCAATATTTTACACGTCGAACTCAAACATTTTTCTCTTTGTTGAAGCTCTAAAAGATGTGCAAATAGACGTTTATATAAAAATGCGAAGTATTGGAAAGAGGAGGAGAGAGGTTTCAGGAAGAGAAGTACTTCTAAAAGAAGATTTGATATTGTTTCAAAGCGGTTCATCAAGTAGATTTGAATTCGTTCATAAAGAGTCACGTAAATTTCTACCAGTCTAGTCTTTAGCTTGAAGTGAAATAAATACTTTATACATGGGAAATTATGCAGTTAAATACGAAATTTATTCCACATGACAGCTTCCACTAGCCTTATTATTGATTTTTTTCTAGTAAAATATTTATAGAATTGACGATAGCTCATTCAAGCCCAATAATTCATATTGTATTATATAGTTTTTTAAACTGACAATGCATATCTCCCAACATTTTTTGAACACGCCAGTATAAAAATCTACTTGTACAATGAAAGCTGCCAGTCCTAAGCCTGGAAACAGTGTAAAGGAAAAATGACAGTCACCACATGTGCAAATTCCTTGTATCTTGAGTAGGAAATCGTCGAGGAGAGAGGGAAGGCAGGACTGTAGGGCTAGGAGTCGCTTGAACCGACAACGGGACGCAACTCGTAGTTTAGGGATTAGGAAAACTGACCGCGGGACGCAAGTCGGCTGCACCGCTGAGATTGCTATCCCTATCTTGGAGGCGATTGAACTCACATTCTTATATCGCTGTGAGTTCATATCCAGACCTTTGAATTTCATTTGACTGGGCACGTCTATTTTCATATCGCTGAATCATGGTCGCTTCGCTATTAATTAGTCTCTTATCTCTGTCAATGGGACAACAGAGTCTATACCCATGCCAGGAGCAAACATGAAACTGAAATACGCGATGAGTTCTTGTAGCTTCATCTTCAAAACAGCCATCTACTCTAGGTCCGCCTTGAAGGCAATTCTCTCAAGCTCTACCAGCGTCGCAAAAAATAATATTGAGATCCCGCTCCATCGATAATAGCCATTCGATGCCAACTTCGGAATGAGTATCACCTCACCTATAACCTCCTCTCGGAATTATCCGATTCGTATCCTTGCGTAAAAAATGTTTTCAGAGAAAGCGATTGCAACGTGATGCGATTGAAGAAGCTTCTGTAAAAGGACAAACATTTTTACGTCCGAGGAATATTTTATGGAACGTGATACACGCTCAACGTAAAATATCCACATCATCTCAAAAATGCGACACAAGGCCTTCTCAAAAATCTAATCTTTAGTCTTGATCGTTATTCTTTTCTTCATACCAAATCAGAAATTCTTTCCAAACTTTTTTATACATTGTACCCGGAGAATAAAACTGAATCAGAAGGAGAGGTTCACAACGATTTTGATTCCTCGGTGTATCAGAGAGATGTTAAAATGTTTCCTTTTTTCGCCTTCTCCTACCAAACTAAATGATTCCCGTAGTGCGCTAAGTGGTAACTGAAAATAATTCAAGTTGTCTATGGAGGTAGTGTGCTTTACAATCATTGAAAAAAACTCCGTCTCCAATAAAATAAGATCCGGATCTGCTTTTTGGCACTTTTGATGCTCGATCATGTGTTTTAAAATGAATTGCGCGTCAAAAGATTTAGAGTTATATGCTATGCAAATAGTTTCTTAAAACATATCAATTGAATCTAATTGAATCGTCCCCGTCGAGCGTTTTGTTTTGTCGCGTTTTGAAATCGCCTGAAGCCACAGCTATAGGTTTCATGTAACAATCGTGAAAATTGAATTTAATTAAATTCACGTTCACAATTTCATCCTACATACTTATAACGCAAAACGCAGATTATATTTATATTTCCTGTTCAAAATAAAAAACTTCGAGTCAATTGGCATTTCACCACTCTCATTCGAAACGCCAATCTGATCACGCAATCGTTCTCGGTCCGCAGACGTACTGAGAAGATTCCCATGAAAAGGTGTGTGATTGTCGCCGCTCTCATTCAAGCGTTTCCTCTTTTGTCCTCCCCCTCTCTGAATATATATTCTCGTCTAGGGATTGGGTTCTGCATATAAAACACATGATTCGAACAATATTGCATCCAACTAAAAAGCTTGCAGAGCAATTCAGAGCATTGAAAAAAACTCTCAGGACTACATAGGCTCTTAATAGGGTGGCCCAAAAAATGACATTTAACATGTTTCAACGTGCTAGTTCACCCGATCATTCTTCGCGGCAGATAAATTGACACGTATTTTTCTATTTTCCACAAAAGTTATTTTTAGTACTCGCTACGAGGCTTCGAAGTTTTCCACTTATGAACGATTTGAAGTCGAAAAGTTCCAGAAGCAGCATCAGGTTTGACACAGAGAGCAGGTAGACTTATATTACCTTTCTATTCAACTCATTGTTTGTGACTTATCCCATTTTAACCTGACGCCCTCGCCTCTTGTGTACACTGCACAGGTTGCTTAATATTTCCCCAATGTCGGGTCGACGATGGTCAGCTTTTTTCGCTCGACTCATCGATTGTTACAAAATTTGCGCTATTTTAGAAAACCCAAATTTGGTCAATTAGGTATAATGTTAATTTTTGAAGGTAGCATCTACTTAATTGGAGTTGTATATTAGAAATGTATTGATAATATTATTTTAGGTCGAAAATTATTTAGAAATGTCATCATCCATCATGAAATGTTCTCAAAGTTTTATAAATAACAATCAAATGATAATAATAATATTTCGAGTCAAAATAAATTTTAAAACTCCATGATTTGTTTCTTATTTGCTGAAAAAGGTCTAAAAATGCGTGGATTCATAATTTAATAAGAATAGTAATAATAATGATATTTCAAGTCAGAAATAAATAAAAAGTTTCATGATTTGTTTATGATTTGCCGAAAATATTCCGAAAATTTGTTAAATAACAAGTTGATAATGATGATATTCTTAGTCGAAAATTATTTCTAAATGTCATAATTTGCTTATAATTTCCCGAAAATGTTCCAAAAATTTGTCAAATATCAATCTGATAATGATGATATTCCAAGTGAAAAATTACTTTTGAATGTCGTGATTTGTTTACAATTTCCCAAAAATATTCCGAAAATTTGTTGAATAACAATTTGTTAATGGTGACATTTGAAGTCGAGAATTATTTTTAAATGTCATAATTTGTTTTTAATATCCCGAAAATATTCCGGAAATTTGTTAAAGAACAATTTGATGATGATAATATTTCAAGTCAAAAATTATTTTTAAATGTCATAATTTGTTTGCGATTTCCTAAAAATGTTCCGGAAATATGTTGAATAACAATTTGAAAATGATGATATTTCAAGTCAAAAATTATTTTCGAATTTCATGATTTGTTTATAATTTCCCGGAAATATTCCGGAAATTCGTTAAATGACAATTTGATAATGATGATATTTCATGTCAAAAATTATCTTAAAATGTCATAATTTTTTTATAGGATCCTGAGATATAAATTTTTCTTCTACAGCAAAGAAGGTATTTGCAACAAGATTCAAAATTATTGAAGCGTTAATTTAATATAAATGTTTTGTCGGATTTTTATCCTCGTGACATAGACATCATGTCATACGCCAGTGACGTCACGAGGCGAGAGACCTCTTACGCGCGTTCGCGCCCTTTCCAACCGACCGGCTGCCAGTGTATAAAGCCACTAGCAGTACCGTTCGGAAGACAGTTCGCCGAGAGCTGCAAACCGACTCCGGTCGAGGTGCAGAGCTCAGCGATACTCACTGCTCTCCCTGGTGAATGGCGCACCTACGCCAGGGCGACCGGGAAATCTAACCTTTCCTCTACGGGGACAAAAGGATCCACGACCAAATGGCGCACCTATGGCCGTGTATCGGGCAAAAGGATTTGTTGGAGTCACACCCCAACCAATCCAGGATCGACCTAGACTCCTCGTAGCCGCGAAAGACCCTCTACAGGGACAAAGCGAGATCCGCGTGATCCACGATCAAATGGCGCACCTATGTTCGTGTACTCGCATTTATACTTAGAGTCACACACTTCACATTCACACACACCTAATTGTTACCGCGTCTACACTACATCTTCACTTAGAATTATTTCTTAAATTCACATTCACACACATCTTACACACTCAAACTATAAACACTAAACCGTCACACTTACAATATTTTAAATTAGATTTATATCTTATATGGTAATTCTTCCATACTTTTTATATTCTCATAATGAATTCCGAGTTCCTAATTTATCCCTAAATCTTGGAACTAGCTGACTGGAGCGTCCGCAGGGATAAATTAAATGAGAGGTGAAAACCACTCCGTTACACATTATTCCTGAAACATTGATTATTTCTTTTCTTGTTATGTCCTCTTCCTCATCTCATTACCTTCCCTCTCTTCCGCCCTTCCTCACTTTATCTTCTACTGCTCCTAGCAGAATCATGAAATACTTTTTCCATTTCACCATCTATATATCTTCGTTTACCCTCTTCTTCCTTTTTTTCTCTTTATTTACTACTTTCTAAACCTCTGCTTCTGTTCTAGCCTTCTCCGCCTCCGCTTCAAACCTCCTATTTTCCTCCTCTTTTTTTTTAACACATCTCCGTATATTTCTCCTTTTTCCTCCTATATTCCTCTCTACTACTTTTCCTTTGCTCTATCCCTTAGTTCCTTTCTCACTATCTCTTTACATTATTCCTTATTATCCTTATGTTTGATACTCTTATCACCCTCTAACTTCAGTAATAATGGAGAGTGATTAGAATCTATATAGTCTCCTACCTCTAGCTTCTTGAACTTCTCTGTTACCTTGTCGTCTATCATCGCATAGTCAATGACCGTTCCTTTTTCACCTCCTGAACGTGTATATTCTCCATCCTCATGTTCCTCTATATTTTCGTTTATAATAAACAATCACATATCCTCTAAGCACTTTACCACTTTCTTCCCTTCCCCATTCAGTACCTTGTCTTTGGATTTTCTTCTTCGCTTTTTTCTCCATTCCCTTCCCTTCCTCCTTTATCTCCTGTTCTTGCAATAAAATCTCCTTCTATTACAAGCCTAATCGCCTCTTCATTTTCTTTCATCAGTTCTCTTATCTCCTTAGATTTCTCCTGCACATCTCCGTTCACAACACTCCCACTAAAGCGAATCACAATTTCTATGACGCGTTGGAAGTCATATGCGATGAGTAGGGATAATTATTAGGATTGGAGAAAGTGATTATATTGTCACGAATAGTGTAAGGAAGGGCATCTTCCAGCTTTTTTGAGCATAATTTTAATTGACGCCGCGTTCCTCGTACCTTGAGGGAATCGTGGAGGTATGCTAAATGATCATGTTGCATGTTTTCGAAGTGCATTATTATTTCTTTATATATTTTTAAAAAAGCGCGTTTTTGTATCGTGTGATCGGCTTCCAGCGCGGTGTTTTGCATACTGGCTATAATTGTTACCATGGCGATTGCGATGATCACCAAATGAGGTTCAATTTAAATTGTTTAATCATGAGATATGTGCAACTTTGATTCTCCCTAATCAGAGCTCACATGCTGCTGAACATCGCTCAGTTCACGCACCAGAGATTTATGGTTCCTTCTAAACGCCAGAGGTTTTTAAATACTGACTGTTTCACGTTTTTGATGCTTAAAGTCTTTATTACATCCTATCATCGATTCTCATTTCATCATCATCTTCACTATTCAATCTTATGTTCATCGCATTAATTCTGATTGTTAGTGCGTTCCAAGCATATCGTCTCAGTGAACGATTTAAGCGTGCGTGCCGTGTGTTATTTCATTTTGCCTTCGCTATTCACTAGAACGTTTTTTTGTCCATCTGATAAATGTTTTGAACTGTCGATTGTATTATTTTCACTTGATTTATTATTTGAAATATATGGTATTTTTATTTTTGAATATGTCATATTTCAATGCAAAACCAAGGTTTTTCAGTTAGAATAAGCACATCATAGTTTCGATTAAAGTAGCGATCATAAATCCAAAAGGAAAATATTTAGAGATTGAACAATTTTAAATTCCAATAAACAAAAATAATTTTTGATGTGACTTAACAAAATAAGTTTGTTACACCAGTTCCAGCAGACACCGACACATGGCGCCACTATTCAGTTACCGGCAACTGCAACTGCTCGGCTGGTAACTATGGGGAATCCCTGCTTTACCAACAGCCGGTAACTCTCTATTTTATAATCAGCTTGTACGGTAGATCCCTGACATATATTCTTGACTACGTCAATAAGGTCGGTTCCTGCAATACCGACTCTGGAAACTTCTACCTGAAGGTAAAATGCTCTTTCATAATCTAATGTTTATCTAAATAAAAGGGAGGTGTAATACCGACACTGCTAGTTGTTACACCAATGCTGTTGATCATAATAACTTCTTACTCAAATGTCTAATTCTCAAATTTTGAATTCAACCCAACGACGTTTGTGAAAGTCCAGCGTTGAAAGAATAACAACGAGAAATATTCTTAAATTTCGGAATCAACCAACGATGTATGGAAATATCCAACGCCAGCTGCATCACAGTTTGTCATTATCTCGTTTTCTCCTAAATCTATTTTTAGAAATGAGTTTCCTGTTAGGCCCTCAGCATCATACACCCTCGAGCAAAGCGGAAGGTATTGTACATAAACTTTTTTTCAGTACATTAAATTTACAAATGAAATGCAACTTACTGCACATATTTAAATTCGAAATGGTTATAGGGTCCTCCTAAATAACGGAAATAGAGCTTTCTCGTAGCAACTGCTTCTTCCAACTTCTCAAACGTCTCACACATTGTATTTTCAAAAATTCTCATAATCCTTCCAGGTAAGAAGACTGCATACTGGTTTTCCAACTCAGCTATGATTTCCATTCCATATTTGATGTTCACTTCACAAACTTTTGAAACGGCGTATTTCTTCTTTACAGTAAGAGTTGAAAGCGGTTTTGTAGGCAACACTCCATCCATGTGGCCAACTGCGTGAATACCTCTGAGGTCAATCTTCTCCAAAGATGTTTTTCACTTTCACTGTTTTTCACTTTACTAGTTGATTAGCTCTGTACAGTGTTCGACTATAGACTAAAGCTACTGAAATCTAATGCTTCTCTTATACCCATTACCCCAACTCTCCTTTCTTTCTTCGAGGGACACGTGTTACGAATATTATGGCCCACTTTAGATTTAGAAAGAGGGAGACATGGACTACCACATCTTCATTTCAAACATCGCACCAAGCACAGAAGAAAACACTGTAATTGCTATAAAAATAACGCAGTTAAAACATAAATTCACAATGGTTATAAAAGTCCTTAAGCGTAGTATTGCTGGAAACAGTGTCTAAACTATCAACACTTTTTGTAACACTACTCAAGTTAGCATCTGGAGCATCTCTACTTCCACTTATATTATCATCATTGCAGGTATCAGTTTTACTTCCACTATAATTCCTCATGGTTGGCTGACCCTGAGGTGCTAGGAACCAATTCTTCAGAGCCAAGGCATTTCGAACAGCACACTGATAATTCCAGCACACATTATCAAGATACTGTTCGATCCATTTTTTCTTTTCAAGTCCCTTGACGTAGACTGTTCAAGGGGTTACGCAGCTGTTCTCGAACTATAAGCCCTACTCCTTCATAGGGAATTCCACCTGATGTCCACTCAAGTCCATGATAATTGTGTGTGAGACACAGATTCTCACTCTTGTATTTGGCAGGCAGTGAGTTCCAGTAGTTAGGTGGTTCAAAGAAATACACAGTAGGTTGAGCGTCTTCTTGAAGCGGAATTATAGTCAACTCCTTGAAGGCAAACTGATTGATGGTCTTTTTGACGCCTTGTACATCCACAAAGAACTCTATACTGATGAAAACTGAACTTTATTGATCAAGACATCTCTTTTATACCTTTCCACCAGCACCACTACTATTACCCCCACCACTGACATAACTCTCATCACCAGCATCATCAAACCGGTATCATCTCAAATCAACTTTTTTACGCTACCACTGAGGGGCTGATAATGAAAAATTCGATCATGTATACTTAGACAGTAGGCTGCAGTTCAGCTGCGAAATTGTCTGCAGATTCAAATTCTAAACAAACGTCCACTGAGGACTGTTTCAGAAACTCATTTTGTTTCGAACATTCTAAAACGATCAGTGGAACGTGCTCTTCAAAGTGGCTTTTTTGCAAAATCGGTTCAGACTCTTTACCATTGTAAGTTGACTGAAAGTTTGCATACATCTCATACAATAGTACAAACTGATTATGTGTTATATCCAGATTCAAATTGCCGTATGGATAGTATTGTGAATTCTACCTGTTTGAAGCCTAAGATAACGTAACGTGGTTTCTCCAACTGAGTTGACGTTTTTACCGTCCATATATGCCTTGAAGTGGTGGGGAGCAGGGGATATTCATACATTTCCCATGAACGAAA
>WSXT02073908.1:1587-12209 GCA_011762715.2 Neuroterus valhalla
TTGTACACAAGTTTGGAAAAACCACCAGGGACCCCCGGCGGGGGGGGGGGGGGGGGGGGGGCACAGTCTCCCGCCAACATGCCAACGGCACACGGTATTTCCGAGCGGTTACCTATTCGAGTAATAACCGCGCCCAACGCTGCTTGACTTCAGTGATATAATTAATATGAAATTATCTTTAACCAATGTCGCTCTGTAAACTGTAGGCCGATGCGGAAACTGTCGAATCATTAGGAAAAAAATAGATTTGCTCGTTCACCGAAGATTGAAACCTTCCTCTAAAAGAAGAGAACGACACGGTTACGAATCTTGGCGCGAATTTTAATTAAAACCAAAAACTGTATTCTTTTCCGCTGTTATCCTTTGCAGACTCTGCGTATCTCCTCACTTTGTTGCGTCAATTGGCGGATCATAAACGGCTGGTATCTCTGTTCTGAATGTTGCAACTTGCAATTGCATTTGATACTTCTAAATTCTACTCTAAAGCTTTCTCCAGATATTCTGAGAAAATTGAACAAAAATTATGATTCATTGACGGTAAAAATTTGAATTCTCATATTGGAAAAAAAATAAGTAAATGAAAAATATCAACTTTGATAACGATTCTGAATGAGCAGAATGCAAAATTAGAACCTGAAAATATGTCTTCTTAGAGCAAAATTGGTTGTGGTTGTAAAGAAGCACAGACTGCTGATCGAACGAGTATAATTTAGCGTCGTTCCACCCTACCACAAATCCATGTGCGACTTTACTTAAAAAAAAAGAAGGGAAGGTAACGACGAAAAGTATTTGAGCTATAGTGAAGCCATATTTCGCAAGGAATAAAACTCGCTTCTCACGGAACGTTACTCACCACCTTTACGACCCTAACCCGCCTAAATCAAACATAACCTGACGAACCTTTTTCGCAAGGAGTCAGCAGCTCCTAAAACGGAAATTTCGAATACTTTCCCGGTTCTTTCTAAGTAGAGCTAGCAGTGCATAAAATTCCGATATGCGAGGCCGATTTTTACGAGACCGGTTTCGTCCGCCTGTAATCTCTTTCCGTGTCGAGTAACTTCCTCAGCCATCCTCCCCATCCCAAAAAAATAGAAAATCCCCGGAAAATACTCTTTCCTTGCACATCCCATTAACTTTTTTCCACGCTTGGACCGCCGCATCGAGGTTGCCCGGATTTTAGATTTCCACCAAGGGGCGTCTGATCTTATTGCTGATTTTAAAAGCCGCTTTTCAAACTCTGTTTTTATCGGATGAGCCATGAACTCTAGGCAAATGCTGTAAACGCTCGCGTACTTATAATCTGAGCTTGAATCCATTAACTTACGCTAGTTTTTAACCCTCCCTTCGTTTTTAGTACATTTTTACTGACCATTAACATATTCTTTGTTGAGAGTTTCCAGGAGCGTAAGAGACTTTTTATGGCAATATTTCTTAGAACTAGAAATAAATTTCTGCATCACAATGTCCCGATTGTCCTAATCCAAGAAAATATTTTGGAAATGTTTTCTATCACCTCTCTCATCTCCTTTCCATGCCGACTTCACCACAACTCTATGACCCTCCTCTCTCTCGTGAGTCTCTTTGCATTCTATTGTCAATCTGCATCACTACATCTTATCTTCTCATACCCTACTTCTCACCCCACCCTCCTTAAAGGTACTTCCCTCGTCACGCCCCTAATAATGGTCAAAAACCACACCTCTTATATGAATCCATTACTACTCCCCTCAGCAGAAGGGTTTATGCTAATGAGGTTCAGAAATCTAACTTTTCAAATTCTTCCGTAACGATTCGACCGTTTTCTAATAGAAAGCTCAACTCTTATAGAGTGGAATCTGCGTGGATTAATTTTGATTGCGCCTCTTAACTTTTTTCAACCGATGCAATTGCGTTCTGGTTTTAATCAATAATATTCTCAGCCGATTTGTACTTTTTTATTTTGATGAGGTATTTTAAATTCAGATCTCCGCTTATCTCATTCAGAAATAACTTCTCGTCAACTGTCAATCGTTTTCAATTTCGCTCCATTCAAGGAGAAAAAAATCTGATAAGTTTATTGCGCTTGGTGAATCTCAAGGATTGAGAAGGGTTAGTGGGCGGGTAACGGAGGATTATCTGCCGCTTGTCGACGAAGCGCGGAAGATTTAATATCAATTTCTTTTTCTAGAACGCACTTAAGGTGCTAAACGGGGTGTTCGCACTACACAACAGCTGACGCCATCAACTCGAGTGCACCAACTCCGGGTTTTGAGCAGCACTCGAATATAGAAGTCTCGCACTTCAATCCATATGTCTGCTCTTGGTAATAATTGTTTGTGCCTTCCTGAATCTTGACAAGTAACAGTCATGGAAATACGTATTATCTGTAAAAAGGACTGAAACATGTTAAGAGAGATTCAAAAGTCGACACTCAAATAGCAATTCTTTTTTAGAGGGGGTAGGCTACACGGACCAGTGATTCTCTCCTGGGTTATTAGAAAACTTATTGACGAATTTGAATATTGTAGAGCTTCGGAATATTCTCTGACAAGCATTCCTTCTGTGTTATTCTAATTGTCATGTCCGTGAGAGGGATAGATAGTGTCGGTTTCAATTTCTATTAACCATAAATTTTCCGATAATCGGTTCGCTCTCCCATCTCTAGCCGATGGGACACGGCTGTCATCCACTCTCACACCCCCTTATTCTCCTACCCTTTCCAACCCCTCTCACTCTAGAAATTAACCTCCCTATTGGAAACCTCGCGACTCATTCTATTATCAGAATTTTTTTACCAGCTTTAGCAGCACATACTTGGTGCACCGATATTTTTTCTTCATTGGCAATTTCTATCAATTTTCCACCTCCCCTTCCTCTCCACAATATCAACCCCTCCCTATATAGCTATTTTCTGTCTGTACCTATCGCGCTATTCCATAGAGGCGCTAAACGCTTTATCACGCTGCCGCGCCGTTGCGATTATCGACTTATTGGACGACGTTTCGAATTATCTCTGAGAGCTGATATTGCCGAATAACGAGAATTCCGCTCCGAGACAATATTGTGCCGACCGGGATAGAAGTTGTAAGTTTTTTCAAGGAATTTGCAGAAAATATTTGATTTGAAATACAATCAAAACGTAATCTCATCCGGTTGTACATTTTGATAAGTAATAAAATATTCGCTGGACACGACATCTGAAGAAGGGAATTCACAGCATAGTTGAACCACGCCCCTTGAAAACGCCCACTCCTAATGCACATTGCACGCCTACTAATTGAATGTGGGTCAGGCTTGCTCCTTACGAATCGAAAACATGCCCTTTTGGTTAATTTACATACTTTACATAGAAAGAAAGTGTCTTGACTTATAATTGATTATCATGCTTTCTAAAGGTACTTTACGTTCATTTAGATCAGTAACATCAAATTGCTAAGTCCCTTAAAGCCTTCAGGGAATGGTCGATTACGATGCCCCTCGTCAAATGATTATCCACGACGCCCCCCCCCCCCCCCCCCCTCTTTTATAAGGATTAGTGAGCACAGTCATCATTCGGGTGGTCTAAAAAATGTTTTTTCCCATTTTTATGCAAAAAGCCCGGAAATTGGTTTGAATTCGCAAAAAAATGAACGCACTCTTTTCTGGAAAAAAATCAGATTTGGGGGTGGCGCTGACCCCATGAAGTTGAACACCTATTTCTCATAAGAAAAAAAGACGTTTTTTTAAATTTTATTCAGAATTCGCAATATTAGGTGGAACGAATTCGAAATTCATCATTCCTCTTCACAATTAGTCACAAAATGCGAATAAAATATTACTTTCCAAATACCACCCCCATAAGTCTGTTTTATAGGGTCCCAAAAAACCCCCATAAGTGAAAAAATGGGTTTTTCGAGTTTTTGGCGCTAATTACGATTTTTTGCAGTTTTCTAAACGCAGGTTATTTCAAATATATGAAATACTACTTTGTACTGATAACTGAATGTTTATTTAAATTGTGTACACAATTTATTATTGTTCTTAGCAACTTTCTCTTATAAAAAGGTTAAAAAGTCAAGGTTTTTTCTGAATTTTCCAACTTATTTCCAACGTTCCAGTTGAAGCAAGGTGATAATCAATTGGAGTTAACAAAAATTATTGTTTAAACAATTTTATTATTAATTATTACAATATTCTCTTAGTATAATGCTACAAAGTTGCGGTTTTTTCCGAAATTTGTAACTTTATGTCCACTTTAAATTTAAAGTAAGAAATTATTTTGTTTAATTTAGTAAAAATAATAGTTTAAACAAATTGTAAATGATTATAGCTATCTCCTTCTAGATTAATACTACATAGTTGCCTTTTTTCTGAAATTTCCAGCTTATTGTTCACTTTTTAGTTGAAGTAAGTTCATATATAATTTAAATTTATTAAAAATAATTGTTTATACATTTAATATTTTTTGTGGCTTCCTTCTCTTAGATTAGTGCTAAAAAGTTTCGGTTTTCCTAAACTCTTAAGCTTTTTGTCCATTTTTCACTTAGTGAAGTAATAATTAACGCGAGTTAACAAACATGCTTATCCAAACAGTTTGTTATTGTTTATAACCATTTTCTCTTAGGTAATTGCTAGAAAGTTGTTGTTTTTTCTGAAATGTTTAACTTTGCACTGAATGAAGTTTAAATGAAATTCATTTGGATAGAAGAAGATTGAATTTATTTAATTGTTGTTAAAATGGAATTGTTCTTGATTCAAAATAAATTTTTTTTTAAATATCAACCAATATATTTTTGATTAAAAATTTATATTTCAAGGTCGAAAATTCAACTGTTTGGTTGAAAGTTAAACTACTTTCTTAAAAATTCAATTTTCGCGTTGGAGATCCATAATTTTAGTAGAAAATTCGAAATTCAAATTTCACTGGATGGATTCAGATTTTTTGTTTTAAGTAATTTTTTCCAACATTGGGAGAAAAACAAAATAATTTACTTAAAACAATACAATACTATTTAAATTATGATTCACTCTAATGTTTTTTTCTCAACTAAAAAGGTAAAGCAAAGTCAAACATTTCAGAAAAAACAGCAAATTTTTAGCACTTATCTGAGAGAAGATAGCCATAAACAATACTATTTTGTTAAAACAACTATTTTTGTTAAATTAAAGAAATATCACCTCACTTCAAGTGGAAAGTGGGCAAAAATTTCAGAAAAAATCGCAAGTTTCTATCATTAAGCAAAGAAAATATTATTGGCAATGATGATCAATTGTTTGAATAATTTTTTTTCAACATGAAATAATTATTGAGTACTTTATTTTAACACAATAGTAATAAAAAGTTGAAACTTTCAGGGAAAAAAACCGCAACTATGTAGTAGTAATCTGGGAAAAGATAGCTATAAACATTCGAAATTTATGTAAACAATTATTTTTGCTAAATTATTTAAAATAATTACTTACTTCAAATGAAAATTAGACAAAAAGTTGAAAATTTTAGAAAAAAACATTGACTTTCCTACCCTTATCTAAGAGAAAGTGGCTAAAAAGAATATTAAATTGTTTAAACAATGTGAATAAATAATATAATTATCAGTGTTAAGTAGTATTTCATGTATTTGAAACAATCTTGGTTTAAAAACCGCAAAGAAATCATAATTAGCACCAAAAACTCGAAAAACCCAATTTTTCACTCATGGGGGTTTTTTGGAACCATTTAAAACAGACTTATGGGATCGATATTTGAGAAGTAATATTTTATTCGCATTCTGTGACCGATTGTGGAGATAAATAGTCCATTTCGAACTCGATTTACCTGCTATCAAGAATTCTGAATTAAATTAAAAAAAACGTCTTTTTTTCTTATGGGAATAACGTTTCAAACATGAATTAAAATTAATTATTTTTTTTCACAAAAAAAATTGCATTTAGTTTTTGTGGATTCGGACAAATTTCTGTGCGTGTTGCATAAAAATTTGAAAAAAAAAATTTGGAATGCATTTTTGACCACCGTAGTGATCATTCTACCCGCTTGGCCTGTTTTATTGTAATATACTTTTCTCATATATAGATATAAATTGAATAATCATGCTCCGTCCTTATTATTTTCTTACTGTAGGAGATATATCCAAATTGTTCTGGGAATAGGAGGTTTTTTGTATCACTATTTTTCGCTGGTGATACGTACAATTTTTCAATCGAAAAACTGACAGAATTGTTCTTGACATAGCTAAGAAAATTTCATTCAGTGGGAGATTATTTTTCTTCGAGGAATAAAGTTGCTTTTACAATTCTTCTACTGGATCTTTTGATTTCTCAAAGCCTTGCCTTTCAAACTGCCTAAGACTTATTCTCTCGATATTTATCAAAAATAAATTCCACGTGTTCTTATTAAAAGTGGATGGAAGTGATTTCTTTGCTTCAGGTTGCGAGCATCAAATGTGAGTGCATCTATAAACTAGACGAATTTTGAATAAATCAACAAGTCCATGCTTTACATCGATATGACCGGGTAAAACCATTCGTTGTTTCTGTCTATGATGGTTGAAAGTAATTTTATTTGGGCCACTTTCACACTAATGACACGGATATTCTTATTTCGAAAATTCATGGTGCCTTGTTTTCTATCGTTCAAGAAACTGTTGGTTTCGAACATCAGGCAATCAGGATGAGTAAATTTTGAAGCATATCTCGATAGTGCAGAAATTAAGATTGCTAACGCGATTAAGAAAGGTTTTACTAAACGTCAATTTTGCACATTTCCAGAAGGTAAGTTTTCATATTCTTTGTTGAAGACGTCATTGTTTCCATTATGTTTCTTCATGAAATCGATTTTTATGAATTGAACCAAAAAATTCGAGTGTCTTGGCATTGCCATTTGATAATGAATGTCCCAGCTCTAATTTGGTGTGTTATACTTTCCCCACTTCATCAGCATTCATTATTATTATAAGATCGAACTTTCGTCAATCCACCTCTTACAGGTTTTCCACTGCAAAAAAGTTCTGCCTTAATCTGCTTGAACCCCTCTAAACTGATTTGCTGATCACCAATCCGCTTGGTTTTTGATTCAAGTCCGAAATGCTTTCCGAAGAGTCAGAACAAATTTTTCGTAGAAATAAAACGAACAGTAACAAATCCACAAATCGTTTGCGTTAAATCGTGTCAATTCATTGTTTCAATTCCGATTCAAATATTTTCCGAGTTATTTTTCCCGCGGTCGTTTATTGGCGACAGCGGACTGAAATTTATCGGTTTTCAGGCTATACTACACGAGCGATATTTTTCGTCCTTTTGTTTCGACCACTCTGCCCTTTTTCCTCTCCACTTCCTCACACTTCCGTTCTTTATTTTTTATACCATTCTATCGTTTTCCCAACAAGCCACCCCCCACCCTTTCATCCCCCACGATTGCCACATGACGAACTATTCATGCTTGGCTATGCTGGCCCATTCTAGTTGACATACCGAAATTGTCGACATCGACCAAACCTTTCTAGTACACAGAGTTACATTCTCTGATTGCATGCGAGCGGAAAAAAGGACGTTGCAGAATTTATTCAGAAAGATATCGTGGAAACATAGCCATATCAATGGACGATTTTGGATGTGCAGTATAACTTCATATATGAAATCAATTCATGATCCTTTATAAAACAAATAATATGGGCCATCGTAACGAGATGTACTCAGAGAATGGCTGGAAGAGGAGGTGCGCTGCCGAAGCTCCGGTGTATTGAAAATTGTGCGCTTTCTGTGCAAAAATATTTGCGTGCTTCTTATGACTATTACTTTCGGTATCCAATCCTTATATAAAATACTAAGTAAAGAATACAATATTGTGTGATGAGGACAAGAAGTTGACCTTTACCAGAGAGCAGACTACCACAACTGGTGAATAAACAGGCGAACACAGCTTGGTCAGAAAATTTTCGTATGGAAGTGATCCAGGAAAACATCGGGGGAATCGTATAAGACTCGACCGTCACATAGTATAGGGAACATAAAGCTTGAATGCAGCCGAAATAGAAACAAGTATGGTTGGAGTATATTAGAATATTGCTTGAGTATATTTGGGAGTCAAGATTTTTCTCACAGTTTTCCTTCGGTTTTCAAAAACCCTAGGAAATGTACGATGAGTTTGAGTCGCTATGGTCCATCAGTGGTTAGGAGAAAATGAAGGGCACGGGTCGTGTTTAACGAAGTTATCTTAAAGGATCTGTTAACCTACTTTTCGTGGCTAACAGGAAGCCACTGACTGCATTCTCGCAAGGCCTGCTGTAAAAAATAGCTCCAGTAAGGGTTTGACGAGGCTACCAGGTGCGTCTTCAGGTTGCGGAAAGAGGGGCCCTGTACCGAGGGTTCCTCCTGAATAGGATTACACAACTAAATAAGCAGTCGCAATCAATGTTCAAGGGATGGCCCTGAAGAAAAAGCCCTCAAGTCGAAGCGTGTACAACCGTAACGAAGGCTGCGGGGCTCCTGATATCATTTTGTTTCTTGATTTTTTTTCAAATAAATTTTTTTAGTCTGAGACCTCAGCTCAGGACGAAACACTTTCAGCAAGAAGAGACCTGAAAAAAAAACAATACACAGTAAAAGCAAGTCGAGCCTCTTTATGTTTTTAGACAATACACTCGTCCTGTGCAACATCGCTCTGACACGGGTTGCTGACTAATCTCTCTAGCAAGCACCCCATGTAAAGAATTTTGCAAAGCCATTAAAATATTTCACTAAGCGAGATCTTTACGCGGTCCAATCTGTATTTAAAATCGTTTTTTCGGGCTTCGCTCTCTTTCTTACATACAATTGCTCTCTAAACATGCCTATCCTGGCACACATCTCTTGCTGTTTTTACATTCCTGCATCTTTCCATACAAGCTCTTGTGTTCCTACGGCTCTTCATATTTCTCCCTTTAAGGGTCCCATTCACACACTCTATCCATTTCTGCTTTGGTCTGCTTCTGAGTACGCTACCATTCACCCTACCTAAAGACACCTGCTTCCTTAATCCTCCTTTTACACCACATTCTTTGAGAACCGATTGCTTTGACTTTGCTCTTGTCATTTTCTTGATACGCCCAGGTCGCGCTTCCATATAGCATAGTTCGTGCGAACACAGAATTGTATATAGCAATTTTAGCTCTATTCATCATATTTTCAGTTTCAGTATTAGCCTATACACTACCGATATTTTTTCCACCCCCATTTATATGTCTGGAAACCTTTGTGTTTATCTTTCCGTTAGCAGATATACGACTTTATCAACTTGTTCCATCCTCTCTCTATCTGAGTCAATATTGCATATTGTTTCCGCACCCTCGCTTTTGAACACAATAGTTTTTGTTTCCTTTACGTCAATTTTAAGACAAATGCTCTTCATCCTGGTATATAGTCTGGTCATCATCCTCTGCAGATCATCGACTGATCCTGCCGTAACGATCTTGTCATCTCTAAACGCAAGTCCGCGAACACTGCTACTGCGAAGATTTTCCCCTTAAATTCCTCCTGGAATTCCGCTCACGGGCAAGACGGCCCGAGGGGTTTGAAGAGAGGCACTCGCCTCACCCTCAGTTTCGACTGACTTCCGCCAACGACTTAAGGTGCTTCGTCAAGGATAGGCTTTCGCTGAGGGAAAAATTCTCTCACACTGGTAAATTGTTAGTTGTGATATTTTTCCCACCTCATCTTTAGACCCTAATGAAGCCTTTGTCAGACGGCTTTTTTCCAACTATTGCGTTGTTATTTGTTTTTGTTTAAATTTAAAATCAAGTAATTTTTGCGCCTGCGAAATCGGACCCGTCGTACTCCTCGAATAGGCATGGCAGTGCAGCCAATAACTTCTATTCGAGGAGTACGACGGTTCCGATTCCGCAGGCGCGAAAATTATTTGATTTTAAATATAAACAAAAACAAATAACAACGCAATATTTGGAAAAAAGCCGTCTGACAAAGGCTTCATTAGGGTCTAAAGATGGGGTGGGAAAAATATTACAACTAACAATTCACCAGTGTAAGAGAATTTTCCCCTCAGCAAAAGCCTATTCTTGATGAAGCACCTTCACATTCTCATTGCAATACTCGCCACTGATATTTACATTTCGCATAGTTTGGCAAGCAAATTGAATTTTTCATTGCTTGAAAAGCGTTGTCACGATTAAAACGAAAAAAAAATCTGCCCGCTGCGCAGGCACATTCTCATAGTGCACTTCGCTCGCAAGTTTGAGCACGCCTAGGGCGCGCGTCATTCGAATCTCGCGCTCGATGATGTATTTACCTCGCGCTACGCGTTCGGTTTGTTTTTCACTTCGCGCTTCGCGCTCGGCTTCATGCGTGCTTGGTTCAGTTCACAATGCATGTGATGCATACACAGAGTTGCAAATTTTTCAAAACTGAAGATCATTGATTTTTTAAATATTTTTTATACAATTTTTTTTTTAATATTTAGTTCACTTAAGGCTCTACTGGCCTTAAGGAACACATTCTCATTACAATACTCGCCACTAATATATACATATCGCATAGTTTGGCTAGCAAATGGAATTTTACATCGTCTAAAAAGCGTTATCACGATTAAAACAAAAAATGTACACCTTATTGCAAAAATTTCATGTAAAACTTGTAGAACGATGAACAATTTTTCTATTAATTTTTTCTTCCTGTCT